>CABHPR010150466.1:0-27641 GCA_902168415.1 Peromyscus melanophrys | reverse complement strand
CCCCCGCTTTTGTTTTTGGTACTTTCTCTGCAATTAGCATATTCTGCCTGTAGATGGCAGTAGATGCTGTCCACGTGAGACAAGCTTCTTTGAAACTACTGTTGTAGGGTCTTTGCCAAAGCTGAAATTTGTGAGCAAAGAATCATCCTCATCTATTTATAAGCAATTTAGAAGCATATAACTAGGACAAAACTATCAGTGCAAGCAGCCAGGTGTAAAATAATAGAGACTTAGAGGAGACAATCTTACAGAGTGAAATGTAAAAGAAACACCCAAATAACAGGAGCATAATTAGCAATTTTTCTCAACATCTCTCCTGTGTTCTAGGATATTTTATTTGCATCCTCCTTCCTCATACACTCTGAATGACATGTTCAAGTCAAGACCTCCTGGTGCCTTGTTCATCATCCATCTAAATTGATTTGATATCTGAAGTCCTGTCAGATGACTTCATCAACTTTCAAGCACAATGTGGCCTGACAGCCACATTATTTTGCCTAAAATGTGAAGAGGGAGATGGTCTAGGAAGACACGGAGAGCCAGTTATAATGCAGCTGGTTCTTTGTGGGGGTGTGGGCTGAGTAACCTCAAGTCACAATTGCCACTCACTGGAGGGACCAAGACACACCAACTCTGGTTTAGCAGAGAGAGATATTAGGAAAGGTGCAGGGGACAGATTCTGTGCCAAGAGAGTGCAAACCTGTGCAATGATAAGAAGATTAAAGCGGCAGCCCTGCATTCTGGGGAGGCTATCTGGAGCCAGACAGAATACATGGAGGATGAGCAAGAGAGAAGGCTTCAGAGGTGGGTCAAAGTTGTAGACCCGAGAGTCATGCACACCAAAGCAAGGGGCTGTTAGAAGCCACTCAGAGATGACAGCGTGAGTGAGTTGTGACCAGCATGCTACTTGAATGTTAAATGCCTGTTAAGTGATTGGCTGATGCAGTGACAGACTGAAAGCATGAAAGATTAGTGCACAACTAATAAATGAATAATAAATAAATGAGTGAATATCACGTTTGTCATCTTCAAGTGCTAGTTAATGAATAGCAATGTAAGCTAGGAGGAGGTTCACTGGGTGAACTGCTTGCTGTCCAAGCAGGAGGGCTTGGGTTTGCCACCCCAGAACCCACATAAAACTGGATATGGTGGTACATGTCTATAATCTCAGGACTCCTACAGTGAAATAGGAGGTGGGTCCAGGAGCATTCTAGAAGCTCAGAAGCAGTTGTCCTGTAAACACAGCAATGATGAGAGACTGTCTCAAACGAGGAAGACATGAACACCAGAAGCTGACCTTTGACCTCTACATGTACATCATGGCACATGTACACACATACAATCATTCTTTCATACTGAGACCCACACAGAGCAGGCACTGTGGCTTTTTGTTTTGTTTTGTTCTGTAACAGCACTTTGGGTTCCACATCAATGACAAAGAAACTACGTTTAAATCATGATATTGCTACTTTGCCAAAAAATAAGAGGTCTCAGTGTCCAGCCACAAGATCCTAAGTGGGCATAGCAATAGCTAAGACCCCAAGTTTCTCACCCATTTTCTCCACCCTATTAGAAATTGCTATGTGAATAAAAAATTAAAATGACTTTCTCTTCCTCCCAAGAAACTGTCTTAGACTTGGCTTTGTGCACAATTGCTGAATGGATCAGTTTAATAAACCTAATTAGGAATTACAGAGATTATGATTAAACATATTAAATGATTAATAGCATTATGCTGCTCATGTAAAAATTAAAATTAATCATCTCTAGTCAAACAGGACTTTGGAGAAATCTTTGTGGTGTTTCCTTTGATAAAAACATACGACGCTCGATTAATCGTTTTGTAGTGTACACATTTATACAAATATCCATAAACTGTTATGTAGGGACATCTATGGCAGAAATATTTTTTACTGAAAATATGTAAAATATGTAAAAATGAAAAAATAAAGCAAATCCAAATTGTTTCAAACTTTGATAGGTTTGTGAGAAGGAGTGAAGAAGGGTGAGAAAGAACAAGCAAGAGACCATTTCAAGCTGAGTGTGCCTGTGTCCAATGAGTCTCACTGTGCTACAACCAGGGTTATGGAACCACTTCATCCATTGGGCAGTTCCACTGCCACCAACTGCTAGTCCAGTGCAGGGCACCTCACATCTCTGTGCCTACAGTTCACTCATCTGTGAAAGGATAATGATTGTCCATGGCCTGTAGGCTTAGGATAAGAACCAAAATAAAGGGGCCGGTACAAGAGGCAGTAATCTCAGAGCAAGGAGCCCCCATCTTTTATACTGAAGAGAGTACTTGTTACTTTTTAGGCCAAAGTAGGCTTTTTCTATGTATCTCTCTTGGAATTTTCAGGGAAAATATCCCTGGAACAAATTTGTGCTTTTCTATGTCCATTAGCATTTAGATCTGATATGCTGCCTACATGTGTTGATCCAGGCTTGGTGAATAACCTTTGGCACCTGTAAAAGCTGTCACCTCCTGGAAGGAAGTGAAGTAATTTTGGGGACTGGACCTTAACCTGCTCTTCTTTTTCTTTTGTATCCTGGTATCACCCAGTCAACAGCCATCCTCTACCCATCTCCACAACACCCTGTGCTCCAATAACCACAGGCTGAAAGCTCTGAAACCCCAAGCAAAGGGGTACCTTCCTGCTGTGTAAGCTGGATTTCTCTCACAGTACCCGGAGGCTGACCAACACAATCTCTGGGTTTGTCTCCAGTCAGATTATCACAAGTCTAGTGGCGTAAAACAATAGAACACTCTTAAACCACAGTAATGAGGATAAAAAAAATAATCTAAAACCAGGGTGTCCTCAGGACCAAGCTCCTTCTTCCTGTGCCTCTTTCAGCTTCTATTTCTGGGCATCTCTTGGTTTAGGGCTTTATGACTCTGATCTGCCTCTGTCTTCACATGGCCACCTTCCCTTCACTCAAGTCTACTCCAGCCTTTTCTTCTTGCAAAGACACTAGTCATTAGATTTAGAGCCCATCCTAAGCAAGGATGACTTAAGATCATTAATTTCATTACATCTGCAAAGACCCTTTTCCTCAAACAAGGCCTCAGATATTCACAGTTGACACAGGTTACACCATGGACATATATTCGAAGGCTGCCAATTCAACCTATGACAGTTTCCTCATAAACACAAAACCAGAAGAGCATATTCAATTAGTGGCTATTTTCTAGGAATGACTATGTTAACTTTTAGTACGATCTCAGGGCACTTGGAGACACTCAAAAGAGCTAGCCTCCAACAGGGGCCAAAAGAATGGAGAATGTTCTAGTCTGAGTAGAGAAGAAACAGGGACCTTCCCTTCACCAGGTCAGGCTGGCCATCTCCCCTTATGTTCTTAGTTATAGAGAGAGATGCTTGACCCCTCTGGTAGGGCGGGAAGCCCTTTGTCAGTTTCTAGAAATGTCATCAACATTCTACCCTTTAGTCTGAAAATGAATAAAATGGTAATTATTCACCTGTTGTAGACTTTTCCGAATGAGACAGTCATGGTTAAGTCCTGCTTAGTAGGCCCTTACATCAGTCATGACAGTCACCAACAGCACTCACTCATTTTGGTTTTGTTCTCGGTTTCTCTGGAGCATGGACATACACAGCTCTGAGAAACAGCCTTCTAATCGCACAAGAAGACTCACAGACCCTCTGAATTGGAGACTCATTAACTCCAAGAGGCAGGTTTCTCAGGAGTGCTTGGCAGAAGTTCTAAACAAGTGCATTAAGACCCACCATGCCAGGTTCTGTGTTGGCCCACCAAGGCACAACCCTATCAGCAAGCAGGCTGTTGGCTGAAGAATTTTTCTTAATAAACAAACTCCCCAGGTATTGGCACAGGTTATAAATGTTAAGAAAACACCACCGGCACTTTAATCTCCTGAAGATCACTTAGTGTTTCCACAAAGACCTTAATAAAGAACCGTGGGGCTCCCTCTGCTGTAATCGTTCCTAATTCAATGAATAGCTCTGAGCAACCCACGGCTAATCCTAGTGAAATTGGATTTTGATATCGACCAATCCAGGGATGACTGTTTGAGAGAGAATACACATAGAAATGGGCTCCTTTCAAAGTCTGTCCCTGCCCAGTGTTATCTCAGTAGGTTACTTAGACACTGTAGAGTCAACTGACACCTCCTGATGGGTACTAAGTAGCTAGGTGTAGAAGCATTGGGTAGGGGCTCTTTATGGCTAGGCACCTCTGAGTCAAAAGCCACATCCATCTATACTGGTCCAGTTAAGTAATCTAGTAAGATTCCACAGATTCAGACAAGCCCAGGAGACTTTTGTCTGTGGCCCATGAGTAATACAGGTAAGTGAAAACTGAGGATGGATGAGTAAGGTACGATAGATGTAAACCTACAGGAGGAATTTGAATTCAGAGAGAAAATGGAGCTCTTTATTGCAGCAGCCAGCTAAGGAGAGGGAACGGGCAACAATTAGAAAAAAAGCAAGAACTAAGCTATATTTGGTGGAATTAAAAATACATGTATGCATAACCCAGTACTAGATATAGCTCAAGGGTGCTGAGGAAGCACACTTGGGCAGTCCTGAACAAAAAATAAAATAAAGTGAAATATGAGCAGCAGATGTAATTTTCTAATGTCTGGCAGTCACGTGTTTTTAAGAGTGAAATGAAATATGAAATCCATCTTAAGCATACATTCATTTTAACTATTTAACAAGCATAGTGTTGTGATACATCATCAGTGCAAAGGACGTTTAAATTATTTTTTCTGCACCAACTCTTTGACATTTATTGTATATATTATGCTTATGGGTCCTAATCTCAGGAGGATACACTGATTTCTTATTTGAAATCCTTGATCTATATTTAAGCTTCAAAAAATAACAGTTGAATATTCCCCTTTTCCACTTACAGTTCAAAAGTCCCCAATGACTGAATCAAGGGTCAGTTCTTCTGTTTAAGATAAAGTTTAATTAAATGAAAAATCTGTTCCATCAGTCATAATAGGGTATTTTCAGAAGCTCAAAGGTAACATGAGGATCCCTTGACGATGTTTCTAATCCCTAGAACCTGTGAAACAGTTGCTTTACAGGACAGAAGTGGAAAAGATGTGGACAGAATCACCTCTCTGATCACCTCTCCATGAGTTAGATTATTCCAGATTTCATGGGGAGGCCAGTACAAACACCAAGAACCTTCTAAAGGTCATTAGAAGAAGAAGAGAAAAAAGCTAGTGATAGAATGTGAGAAGTCCACCTGCCATTTCTGGCCTGGTGGTGAGATGATGGAGGAAGGACAGGGGCCCAAGAATTAAGGAACCAGAAAATGTAAAGGTTCTAGAAAGAAATGCCATCTCCGTGGCAGAAGTTGGTTACTTTCCTTACTGATCCCTAAGCTGGGCTTCAGACACCCAGGGTCCATCACAAAACACATGTATGTTGGAGTCGGTATTTGCAGAGAAAGAGCTTAAAATCATCATCTGCATGACAAACTGCAGGTATACAACATGTCCAACATTTCAGAAATTTTCATCACATAGCCTTTTTTTAGTCAGTGTGCAAGAGATGGTAAGAATAAGGACAGGGATTCAAAGTAGACAAGCAGAGAAGGAGAGAGAAGGAGAGAGAGAGAGAGAGAGAGAGAGAGAGAGAGAGAGAGAGAGAGAGAGGAGAGAGAGAGAGAGAGTTATGTTCCCAGGACAAGGATGAGACAGTGCTCTGCATTGAGGAACAAGATTAAGTCAAGTACACATCAATGCTTCAACCATGAAATATGTGCAAGAACACACATAGGTATGGACTCCTTTCAGAGTTTGACTTGACCTGTGTTGTCAAAGCAGGTCACGTAGACACTGTAGATTCAACAAGTCTGCCATCTTTTAAAGAATAGGGACTGAGAATGCCATCCATCTCGCACACACAGCTTTTATCTCCGGAGCCTCTGCTATCTGTGACTCTTGCTGGCATCATGACTACTATTATTTGTTATCGTTTCTGTCATCGCATAAATACGTGTTTCTTAACCTACCTCTGTGTTCCTGGGCACACTGAGTCTAGATACACACTGCGTAAGTTGTATGTGCTGAGTGGGGGAGGGGTGAGTGCATCTATCTCAATATTTTGTACAAAATCTCAGAAAGTTTTTAAGCTATCTAGGAGATATGTAGATGCCAGGTATAACAGTCACAGGGGAAAAGTACTTGCTTTTGCCATGCCTCAGACTGAGGCAAATGGTTGCTAACTGTCAGTGACATCAACTGTTACCATCCAGTGCTGGTTTATAAGAAAATGTGGAAATGGGTAAGGAGACTGAGGCGACTGAAAGCTCTGCTCAGATATCATGAGCTGGGGATCTTAAAAAGAGGTGCCCATGCCTCACCTCATGGCATCATCAGAGCAACTTGAGTCTGAAACTCAGGGAAGTGAAGTTGGCTGTACAAAGATACACAGCTAGACACAGTAGGACTTCGGAAACTCAGGGAAGTGAAGTTGGCTGTACCGTGATACATAGCTAGGACACAGGATTTCTGACTCCACAGACTGCATTGTTCCTGCCCTGTCACAGCCTCTCAAGAGAAAGGTGATGATGCTGTGAAAAGCCTAAGGAGAGACAGAGGATGCCTACAGTGCACATACGAAGGAGTAAAGCTTCACTGCAGCTCTAGTTTCTGTGTTTAAGTCAGTGCTGGGGACAGGGTAAGATCTGTGCTCACACAGCCACTGCCAAGCTAACACATCCAGGCTGCTTCAGACTCATCCTGTGAGCCTCTGGCACCTTCCCTGGAGCTTCCCTTAGTTATCATTGAATTTAGCTTCCTTTAGAAAAACTTTCCTTTTCTGTTTTTACTTTTAAAGACTTATTCTATTTTTTATTAATGTGTTTGTGAGTGAGTGTATATGTGTGAATGTTCACATGCACACAGGTACATGAGGAGGTCAGAGGAAGGTTCCAGATTCCCTGAGACTGGAACTATAGGTGATTGGGAGCTATCTAATGTGGATGTTGGAAACCAAACACAAGTCTTCTGAAAGAGTAGCAAGCATTCTTAACTACTTGGGCTCCAAACATAAGCTTAATTATCACACTATCCTGTAGAAATGAACAACTTCAAGGCAAGCACCCTATCTAATGCCTAATGTAGTTTTGAACAACTTTACCGGGTACATAGTAGGCCCCCAGTATGTCTTTCCTCAGTTATTCTAGTCTACCACTTTAGGTGAATCAATCATTTATGTACATGTTTCATGAGTTCTACCTTCAAGGCTTGGAAACCCAACACCCTCAAGAGGACATGAACAGCACATGGTTCCCCTTCAACCAGTTGGTGAACACACAGCATCCTTTCTCTCCAGCCTTTCTCTCCCCTGCCCCCATGTAACACTCTTCACACTAATAAATAAAAAGTATACTTTTGAATAGACACTGCTTTTCACTCTTCTATCAATCAAGCTGTTTCTTAGAGGAAAAGAAACTTGTGAGAGTCTTAGAGGCATGATTTGATTACACTGACAATATTATCTGAGGAATGGTTGAGTGCCCAGTGCGATGTATTTTAGACCAAATTGATTTGTGTAACAAACACTTGCTTTGTCTCTTCTAGCAGCCTGAATAGCAGGTCTTGATTTAGCCAGTGATGCTGGGTGCTGGGTGAATTTGCACAGTCTATGGTTTCTCTCTCTCTGCAGAGAGGAGCAAGGCCAGAGCAAAGGCTGGTATAATTCAATACATTGTGCTAGAAACTCAAAAAAATAATATCACAGAGCTCTGCAATATACCTATTTGATTTGATTTGTAAACCTGATAAAAAAGCAATTGAAAAAAGTTCAGGGGGAAAATATATATGTTCTAAGCAAAACTGTAACCATATTGAATGTGTACAAGGGACCAAGGATGGGAGTAGGGAGGGGTTAGGAAATCACGCACATCCAATCAACTTCCTGCCTGCATTAGACAATATTGAACATTCTCCATTTAAAATGGAGAAAGACTGTAAGAAGCTATTTTCCATTAAAGTCATAATAGTATACCAGGGATATGAATTAAAACCCATGCCTCTGGATTTCTCACAATCCCACTTGAAAACGGGGCTGCACACAGTCTCCGAGCTTCCTGCCCTTTTCATTTTAACTCTATAGGCAAACAAATAAGTTAATCACAAGCTTTGGATATAGTTAATACCTCATTCCCAGTTCTGCAGGGCCAATTCTGTACCTAGGTAAGGCAGACTTAAGAAATACATCACATTTCCCCCGTCTCAAATAAATTCAATGCTCAGCTCAAATGATGGCATTCCTCAGAAAGAAGGATGAGAGGCACAAGACAGACTCACTCTAGATTCCTTTTCTCTTTTCATCCTTTGGAAATGTAGGAAGAACATGAAAGGCATCAAGCGTTCCACATCACTAAAGGACATGGATGCCAAGGTGACTGTGTTAATCTTCCCTGGCTGCTGAAACAAAATGCCACCAGTGGGGCACATGATGCACTTACGTCTCATTGTTTGAGAAGCTGAGCCTGTAAAACCCAGGCTCATGGATTGAGACCTTCTTGCTATGTCCTCACCGGTCAAAGGGAGAATAGCTTTATTCCCCCTCTTTGTAGGAAAGCATTAATTCCCTCATGGGGACCTCACCTTCACAACCTCATTTCACCAAATTACCTCCCCAACATCCAGTCTCTAAACATCATCACATCAGGAATACAGTCTTCGATGTAAGAATTGAGGGAAGACATAATAACATAGGTGAGGAGAACTCACAAACACCTTGGAATAAGAAAGCATGTTTATCTTATAGAGAGACAAGGGTATCCTAATGTAATCAATTGTTCAAGATGCATCTATTGAGAACATGGAACAGCTGAGGCATCACGGCTTACCAGAAGCCATGAGTGAACCAGACTATCTAGAAAGCGATTTTAGTCTCACTCTCTGAGTCCTGAAGCTTAGGCCTTTCATGCCATACACAAAAAGTTAAAATGCTAGTGCTAGCAGTTATACTGATGATTTCATGCTTATTAAGTTCCGGCTATGGACTGCTGGCATCAGCAGGGCACTGCCTGGTACTGTGTTGCTGTTCCATACCCTCCGTGTCAGTGTCAGCCACTCCCACACCTAACTGAAGAAATGTCATGCTACGCAGAATCTTGCTTGAAATCCTAAAGACAAGCCCTTGGGTTCTCCAGAGCAGCCAGCACCAGCTGAAAGAGCCAGTGGGTTCTTCCTGGCCTGCACACCTGCCCTCCTCTGCATCCTCTGCAGTGACTCTCTTGCTGCTCTCTCCGCTCACTGCCCAAATAGCCTGATTGTCTTTAATCTTCCCGGCAGATTTTTTAAAAATCCAAGCTACATCAAACCTCTATTTAAAAAGAAAAAAATGTGTTTTTTTTTTTTTTTACTGAATTCTCAATTGCACCTAGCTCAAAGATTTCCCCCAATGTATTATGCAAGATTTAAATGAACCAAATGTTAATTCTATACATTATGGTAATTTTCGAGGACTGAGAAAACTGCCAAAAGCACAATTCAGTTATAGAACCTGGAGATGAGTTTAAAAATGGAGCTGATCTCAGTGAAGATCCAGGGTTTTCCTGACTAATTGCCTCTCATTCTTTATAAGTGATTCAGTCTGAGAAGCACGTGTTCCAAGAGCTTTGTTCTAAAACTGAGTTTTTCCCCAATATACACCATAGCATGCTGTTACTCTCTCTGTGAACTATGATAGGTTTATTCACATAAATAAGGCAAGAATCCTGCCATGTAAAGTACACCATTTCTGCAAAGTGACATGATTTGACTTGCTTTCAAGCTGCAAATCCCATTTCTCAGTGGGTTTATTTCCTCCACACTGCAGTGTGGAGGAAACCAGTGCACTGTATGCTGGCAAACGGGAGTGCTAAGAGACTGACTCGGGACAGAGACATGTTTGCACCTCCTTTCTAGTGTGCTCTTCAGCTTCGAGGTAAATAGTTTTGCTTTGTGGGACACTCTGTAAATGATACATATTGATGCAGTCTCAATAAAACTTAGACAAATGAACTGTGACTCAGTCTGTTTTCCAATAAAACTTTATTTATAAAAGCAGACAGTGTGGGCTAGATTTGTCCTGCAGGTCATCACTCTTTATGTTCCAGGTACTGCACATGTTTACCATTTAAAAGCACCTATTGGTTTTATTAGAAATGTTTGCTATTGTTAGAGGTGAGGGTGAAAAGATATACTCGGAGTCCTTCGGAAATTTCTGGTTTTATAACATGGAAAGATAATAAGCCGTGTAACTAAGGAAATGAATGCACAATGATTGAAGGACTTTGGATTGACAATTCAGCCAGAGGAGATAATGAAAGAGTCCTTAGGGAAAGTCTCATTTATTTAGATGCTCAGTCATCATGTGTGCACTGAAGCCCAGACAAACCTTTGGTGCTATAAAGGACTACGTCCTACCATGCACAGTGGCATGTACCCATAATCCAAGCATTTGGGATGCTGACACATTGATGTGAATTCAGAGGCCAGCAGAGCCTATGTAATAAGTTCCAGGCCATTACTGGGCTATAATGAAAGGCCCTGTCAAAAACACAAAAACAAAGGTGTTGGTGAGATGCCTGGGGTGGGAGTTAAGAGAACATTTTGCTTTTACAAAGGATCTGAACTCAGATCCTAACATCCATGTTGTGTGGCTCACAATCACCTGTAAGCCCATCTCTAGGGGGATCTGATGCCTCTGGCCTCTGATGACACCTGCATACACATGCACAGACACATTTAATTAAGAATAATTTAAAATGAATAAAAGAAGAACAGGAGGAAAAGGAAAAAGAGGAGAAGCAGAGAGGATGAGAAAGAGGAAAAGAAAGAGAAGGAACAGTAGAAAGATGAGAGAGAAAGAGAAATATCTACTACTCTATTTCCATTAGCTGTTTACAGCATTCATGCCTTCAGTGACAAGAGAGGAAATGGTAAGATCTGAGCAGGAAGCATGGGTCTGTGTCACTGTAGATAAGCCGCTTACCTTCTCTGATTCTATAGACCTTTGTTTCCAATGAAAAGGCTCAGGAAATGACAATACCGGCTCTCTTGACATCAAAGAGAAATTAGTGAAATTTTGCCTAAGAAGCACTTTAGCAAATTTAAGGTGCTCCTGCATTTATAGCCAATGGTTTTTATTTTACTGAGGTCTCTGATCATATAGGAGGCCAACAACATGGCAGTATGTCCAGCATCTATTAGGTTTTCTGTGTAGCATGCTTGAATTCAAGCCTATTCGTGTCCTCAACTCCATTCCTCACTGTGTTACTGTGTCATGTTGGGACAGAATTTATCCTCCACCTGATAAATCAGGACACTGGAGTCTTTGGCTCTGCTAAATGTCAAGGCTCATAGACTCAAGGACAAAGGTCAGTTAGATGTCAGGAAACCCTTGGTAAGTCATCTATCGTCACCTGAAGCATGGCATGGACTTTGTGGTCTAGATAGTGAACAGGTTTTCCCATAGCTGCCAACTCGTGAAGGGATTATTCTGGGCTGCATCAATTTATCTATGGGTGTAGTCTGCCCAACACCTGTGTCACCCAGAGAAGTTGGCTGAAAAGGCAGACTCCTGGACTCTATCCTTGAACTATGCATTCATAATACATGGGTCCAAGAAGAATACTTTTAAATAATGTTCTTAGAGTTGGGTTATGAATCAGTTGGTAGAGTGCTCATCTAGATGCACAAAGACCTGGGTTCTATCTCCTGCATGACATAATCCTGATGTGGTTATGCATACCTATCAACACTGCAATGGGGAGGTGGAGACAGGCAGATCAAAAGTCCAAGGTCATGTTTAGCTGGATAGCAAGTTCAAAGCCAGCTTGGGCTATATGAGGCCCTGCATCAAAACAAACAAACAAACAAACAAACAAACAAACAAAAAATAAGAAACAACAAAGAGAAATAAATAAATGAATAAATAAACAAAGACAATGATGAAATCCTTCTGAATAGGGTTGCACCTACAATGAAATCCTGCTGAGTGAGGTTGCATCTACATTTCGAAAACCTATTCTATATACCCTAGGCCAATAGTAACGAGATATTTATTTGTCTGGACCTACAACCATACTGTGATGAGGCCCTCTGATCCAAGCCACTTGCCTAAGGACCTATAACTGCCCCCCTGCCTTGTATTGGCTACTTTTTTCATCTCTGTGGCCAAAAAGATGACAAGAAGCAATTTGAAGAAGAAAACATTTTTTTGACTCACAGTTTGAGCACATAATGGTAGGGAGGCTACTGAGACAGAGAGCACCATTGTGGCAAGAAGATGGGTCCCTTCACCTCCACTCATTTCATCAAGATAGGCTACAGAGGGAGGGTTGGAAGTAAGAGCAGGTAATCGACTGTATGGACTTCTTCCATGCCACCCACTTCCTCCAGCAATACCCCAAAGGTTCTACAATCTCACAAAACTACACCACCAGATGGGACCCAGTGCATAAGCACGTGAGCCCATGTGGTAAGTTTCAGCTCCCTGTCATAACACCTTTCTATGCCTTACATAGCCCAGTTGTAGTTGGCTGTTTGTGAATTTACTCATTCAAAGATTATTTGTGTGTGTGTGTGTGTGGGGGGGGGTGCTATGTGTATAGGGGCCAAAAGTCAACATCAAAGTCTGTGGTTTGAGACAGGGTCTCTCACTGAATCTGAAGCTCAGCAATTTGGCCAACAAGCCCTAAGGATTCTCCTGTCTCGGTCTCCCCAGATCTGAGATTATCGCTATGTGCCACCATATCTGCCTTCATATGTGGGGTCTAGGGATCTGAACTCGTCTTCATGTTTATATGGCAAGCACTTTCTTATTTAACCACCACTATAGCCCTATTCAAAGAATACTGATTGATCACCTTCCATGTGGTACAGGCAGGTATGACATGCTGGTTAGGGATATCTGTTTTTAACTACACTCCACATCTACCTTCAAAAGCAAAACTGATATGGAAGACAGATTCTAAGCCTTGGAATGGATCTCCTGGGTCTTATATTGTTCTTGTATCTCCAGACTTCCCTGGGCATGAAGGACAAACTTTTTTCCCCAAAGTAAAATTTCTGTCCAGAAAAGCACTTCTATTTTGAAGGTGACAGGGTAGCAGCTGGAGGCAGGAGTATTTCAAATGGCTTCTCTGATTGAAATTGTGCACACCTTCCTTATAGACCTTGGGTTGTCCCAGTTTCTATGAGGATATGATTGGAGAGAGATGTAGATGTGTGGATCACAGTGCAGTTGCAAAACTGAACTCCTTGGCAGATAGAATACCCTGATGGGGGATTTGCTATGCTCTCTGATAATTCGATGTTTCTACCTTTATACTGAATTTTAGACTATAAGCAGACTTTCCCACTTAGCCTCATCCCTCAGCTTTTCCTGACATTTTATCTTTGTCTAAACTGCTCACAAAAGGCCTCTGAACTGATCTTCTAGACTGGCTACTTGGAAATAAGATTACTTTCTTATTAAGTAGGCAGCAGCCACTCCCCATTGAATGATAAAATAAAATATAAAATGGGATAATTTTATTCATTTTTGAAAATGAGAGAGAGGGAAAAATCCTTTTAAGAAGAGTTACAGTGAAATGCATTTAACATAACAGCCTGGAACATGAACCTGGAATGGGGAGCCCATCCATACTATTCCATGCTTATCATATACGTATTTCCATGCCCTTCTCAGTATCCTCTTAAGAACACAATGAGATTGGCTCTGCCATTTGCCTATGAACCAGAGTCTTCAGAGTACTGAGAGCTGCAAAGTCCAGAGCCCTGGTCTTTTTTCATGTTGAGTTGGCTTGGTCTAGGGCCTATGATGAAATGCTAGTGTGTGTCTGTGAGCGCCTGTGGACTACTAAGCCTGATCATCAGGAACTGTTGGAATTTGATGTGGAGATAGCCTTTAATAAAAGGTAATGTATATATCTACAGGTTGTGAAGGGTTGGGGAGATGGCTCAGTTGATATAGTACTTGCCATGCAAGCATGACGACCTATGATTGGATCCCTAAAATCCACATAAAAGTTGGGTCCCAGCATGGGCTATAATCCTAGCTCTGGGAAGGTAGAGCCAGAAAGATCTCTGGACCTCCCTGGACAGAGGGCTTAGTAGAGCAGATGAGTTTTAGATTCAGTCAAAGACCTTATGTCAAAAAGTAAGCCAGAAAGCAATTGAAGAAGACACTAAAAGATGACTTCTGGCCTCCATGTGTGTCACTTGTATACATGTACATATACATCCACATCTATACACGTATATATCTACACAAACATGGACAAACATCAAGCACAGACTCAGGCACATAACACACAAAGGTCCTGGATAGTCAAAACTCATCACATTCCAATTCATTATTAGATTTCAGTAGTTAGTAACTGGACTCCCAGCCTGGACCATCAGGCCCAACTTACAATTTCCTTTGCATTCTGTATGTATAGTACACCTTCCATACAGTGACTTCAGCTATTCAAGAAGTTGAAGCAGGAAGATACCAAGTTCAAGACCACCTTGGACTAAAGGAATTCAAAGCCAGCTGAGCAACTAAGACCCTGTCTTAAAATATAATGTGCAGGTCTGACAAGGTAGCTCAGCAGGTAAAGGCTGTTGCTTTACAGGCCTGGTGAGCTGAGTTTCATCCTCAGACTCCACATAAAGGTAGAAGGAAGGGACCACTGCACACTGTTAACTCTGTGTGCACTGGGAGGAGAGGACCACTGCACATCATTCCTAACTCTGTGTGAACCAGGAGGAGGGGACCACTGCACACCACTCCAAACTCTGTGTGTGCTGATGAGACACCTTCACAGGGGACCATGATATCTCTGTGAAGTGGTGCTAAAGCTGCATCCATTTCACAGGTGCAGAAACAAGCGTGGAAGGCGCCCACATGGTGAGGAAGAAGAGATACAGTTGTACAGTCGAGGGTGTGCACTTGCAAGCTATTTATGTCTGCCGAATACTAGCCTTCCAGTGATATCTGCTTATTCTACCTCCCCAGCGCTGGAATTACAAAGCACACAATATGACCATGCTTTTTGTGCAGGTCCTGGGGATCAAGATCAAACCTTCATGCTTATGCAGCAAGCATCTCAGCACCTGAGCCATCCCCCAAGTCTCGGAACACTGAGTCCTCACATACCACTGCCCAGGTTTCTCTGAACACTCATGTTGCCCCTTAACACCAACACTTATCAAAACAAAGACATTGAATTTGCTCTATTTCCATTAACCAATCTCTGTGTTTTAGTCATATTTCCTCACCTTCTACTGCACTGGTGTCTTTTCTTCTATCCCAGAATCCAACCTATGATCTTAGGAGGCAGTTCCAGGATTTTAGCTTTTACTCTGATGGAAATGAGAGTCCCTAGAAGGCTTTTTTGCAAAGGAAGAAGATAAAATGGCTTATGTCTTAGCAAGATGTCTGAGTGTTTTCTTTCTGTACTTGAATTTTCATTGTGAGCAAAAGCCTAGGAAGATTACAGGAACTGTAATTGAGAAGATTCCCACAACCCTCCTCCCATTACCCACAAGAACAGAAAATGCCTTTTATCAGAATTACACCAAGAGAAATGGTCAAAAACAATTATCAGGCATTTTGCAAACACTGGAGACTATGGAACCACTAAATAACTAACAGTACTTCATTTCCTTAGTGTTCAACTTGACTTTTATTACCAAGATGCTAATTGTCCCAACACCTTGGATTTATGTGACTCCTTCCTCCTAATATCCCACTACTTTCAATTTTTATTTTCCTAATTGTTTGAACTAATAACCTCACCTGGTTTGAACATAGAGATAATATGGCAAAAATTACATGTTTTCTGTCAAGCATTTGGCTTTAGACAAGAAGGGGGAACAAAATTAGATTGCTCAACACACCACACACACGAGAGAACAAGAGAGAGAGAGAGAAAGAGAGAGAGAGAGAGATCATTCCTTCTATGGACTGTTTAAGTTATATAGATTGGGTGCCTGGTTGAACAGTGAAGAGAGGACAAAGGTTCTAGATCATTTCTAGAGACCTTCTATGTCTGGAAGGTAGCTGTTGACCCTAACTCTTCATATGATGAGCATGAATTTGTGTGAGTTTCTTTGGCTTCTCTCTGACTCTTCTTAGTTCTACCCTAGAATCATCCTAGTAAAATAAAACAGTCTTCTAATTAGCCCTTCAGCCCACTAAAACTGTAACTCTAAGACAATAAAATCTGCTAAATTTTTGTCTTTCTTTTTTAAGAAATGGTTTCTCTATGCTGCCCACACTAGCTCAAGTGACCTTGTCAGGCTTCAGAATAGCTGGGACTAGAGAGGAGCACCATGGTTCTAGTTCTCTCTTTTCTCCTTTAGCCCTGGTGCTAGCACTGAGCTGCTCACTCACTAATAGCACTTGAGCAGATCTGAGCTCTCAGAGAACACTTCACACCTAGCCTAGACCCAGCTGAGGCTGGACATCATGGTCTACTTGAAGTCTTGTCTGTTCTTGGCACAGAAGCCAGACCTCTTGGCTCACAATCTTTTCAAGACTGGGCTAGGATTGTCTTTACAAGTCAGCCAACTCCATTTTGCTGAAGAATGACCTGGAGGTGATCATGTAGCTCTAGCCTGGTGCTGTGAGGCAGCATTTTCTGCAATGAGCTGGACTTTCCAAGAACCTTAATAATTAGAGTTGTTCACCTGAGCCTCAAATCCTGCACATGGACCTGCCTCATCTTGTGGAGTACCCATTGCAGTTGAGAAGGGCCTCTGCCTTATAGGCCTAAAAATGTTGTCTGTGTAGTGCATCTAATTGCTGCTGGAAGATTTCATATACTCTTGAAAATGGAATATTCTGGAAAATTAAAAGAATAAAGAAAGTGGGAAGGAAGAGGAGTGGAGGGAGGGAGGGAGGAAGAGATGAAGGAAGGAAGGGAGGTAGAAGAGAGGAGGAGAAGGGGGAGGAGACACAGAAGGAGAGAGAAAGCAAAGAAGGGGAAAGAGAAGAAAGGGAAGGGGAGTAGAGGAGAATAAAGAAGGAAGGGGTAAGAAAGGGAAAGGGAGGGAGAAGGGAAGGAAAGAAGAGGGGAAGTTGGAAGGGAAGCATATTGCCTGTTCCTTCTGGAATCTTATTTGTTTGGCCAGAGAATATATCAGAGAAGGTTTGAGTGTGACAAATAGGTAATGCCCCTACAAAGCAGGCCTTGGAAATGCTTGAGATATAACCCACACAAGGTCATGAACTATGGATTTTGTCTCTGCTTCTGCAGCTCAAATTAAGAGTCCAGTTGGGGTTTGGCTCAGATTTTACCATAAAATGCATCATTGTCAATGAACCCTGACCTGCTGATGGCTGGGGTCATCAGTCCTCACAACTACCCAGCAGGCTCAACTCTGCAGCTTCAGGGACAGTCTGGGCTCAAGGGAACACTTTCCGGAAGCAGAAGAAAAGGAGATCATCTCTAGTCTTGACCTTCTGATTCTAAAGTCCTCTCCCCTGTGGGAATGCCAAGGATCCTAAGGTTATGTAAGAGGCTGTGGGTACAGCCAAGGCCCTCACAGACAGAAAAACATTTCTGGGAAGAGGTAAAATTCCACTATGGAAGAGAGAGTGATACAGCCTCCGAACGGAGGAAAGAGTCTGGGGACAAATGGAAAGATCTGGGTATAGAAGCAGCACAGGTAGGTATTCAGCTGCAGGCGTGTGGATGGCTCTCTCAGGATTTGTTGCAGAGATGATGAACAATGACTGTTCATTGATGTCATGACAAAGTGGATCACTACAAAACCTTGCCTGACCAACTCGCTGGAAATATGTTGGCAGTGAAAACAGATCTCAGGGGGTAGAGAGATGGCTGAGGCAGTGAAGCCCTTGCTATGTAAACATGAGGACCTGACTTCCATCCCCAAAACCCACATTTAAAAAACCTGAGTATGGTGGCATGAACGTGTAATGCCAGTGCTTGGGCAGACAGTGGGATCCCGGAGGCTCATTTGGTGAGCCAATCTAGACTACCTAGTGAGCTTCAAGCCAATGAGAGACTCTGTCTCAAAAAACAAGTGGCTGGCACCCAAGAAATAACACAGGTACACAGGCATCTGCATATATATATTTGTACCCCTGCCCACAAGCATGAAAGTGCAGATGTGAGCACACACACACACACACACACACACACACACACACACACACATCTCTATAGTGTCTTTACTGCAATTACTTCACCATGACTTCCTTCAGCTTACCAATGGGATGACAATGAACATGGAGACACGTGCTTAGCAGGCTCTTGTCAGTCACTGATGTCATAACTTAGCAGGCTCTTGTGAGCGAGTTCGATAGTCTACAGCATTTGGCCCCACACTCAGTCATGGCTCTCTAGTATAGAATCCCTTTAGTTCCTTTCAGCATTTCTCATAACCTCGAATAGCCCCAACCACTTGACTAGGGCCTCTCTCCTTTTAAGGACTGAAGCAAGTTTGGAGCTCACTGGATCTCTCTACCTCTGTGTCCTCAGCACCTTGTGGCAGGTCCCACCAACTGCTGCACACATGATGCATGTTTCTGTTTCACCCTTGTCCTATGGCTTGATCTCCATGCACTGTGCTGAAGACACTGTTTTGTCTCCCTTATTTCTCCTCTTGGTACATGTTGTGGTTTGAATAAAAATGACACCCCCCCCTTAGCCATTAGGAAGTAGCAATATTAGGAGGTGCAGCCTTGTTGGAGGAAGTGTGTCACTGGGAATGGGCTTTGAGGTCGGTCTCAGATGCTCAAACCAGGTCCAGTGCCTCATTCTCTCTGCCTGCTGCCTGTGGGTCCAGTTGTAGGACTCTCAGCTATCTCAGCAGCACCATGTCTGCCTGCATGCCACCATGTTTCCCGCCGTGACGATAATGGACTAGACCTCTGAACTGTAAGCCAGCTCCGATTAAATGTTTTCCTTTATAAGGGTTGCCATGATCATGGTGTCTCTTCACAGCAACAGAAACCCACACTAAGACAGTGCATATAATCATTCATCATCTGAAAAGCCTGTTTCTGATTTATTGAAGATTTGTGTGAGTGTATGCTTGTGTGTTTATGTGTACAGGAGCACATGTGTTAATGTGCATGCTGAGGCTGAAGGTGTCTTCCTCAGTCAGTCTACTTCATTTTTTGAGACAAGGTGTCTTACTAAGCCTGACTCCATTGATTTGTTTAGACTACCTGGCCAGTGAGCCCCAAGGGCTCATATTATCTCTGCCCCTTCCCACCAGCCCTAGGATTAGAGGGATAGCCAAATTTTGAAGCAGATACTTAGGTTCTAAACTCAGGTCCTCGTGCTTTCTCAGCACTTTACTGACCAAGCCTTCTTTCCAGCACCCAATGTCCACCTTTTAAAGTTATATAAGACAGCAGTGCAAACCTGGTTCTTGTGACTCCATCATGGATAAGAATGGAAATCCTGTTAGCTTGTTAGAGCTAGGGTGAGTCAGACAGTCGCTGGATTTAATGAGAATGTTAAAATTCTGAGCAATGTCTGAAAACTACATTCTAGAAATTTCTAAGCCTTTTGACTTCTATTAGGTCAGATTTTGAAATTAGAATCCTTCTTGAGCACTGTTTGTTAACATGAAAATCATCACTTAATTAGGACTAATATAAGAGGCTCTGTAGAGTGATAATTTAATAATTCAGCCGTTTTATTTGTACAGTGCCTCCAGGCTCCTCGTTAAAAATGAACGAGACCTCAAAAGGGACAACATGGCTGTGTTGCCACACACGTGTGCAGCGCTCTCAGATCATAAAGTCCGCCCTCCGGGCCTTGCAAGAGCCATCTCTCTATTCTGGAAGAAGGCATTTGTATTGAAACCCGAGCACACTTGGACATGGGAATCCATCAAACCACCACCCTCCTCTGGCAGGCCAGGGGGTGAGGTCCTCAGCACACCAGAGAAAGCTCTAGAGAAAGGCATGCTTACCACTCAGGAACTCTGCCGTAACTTCCAATTGATTGCACTTTGTGTCAAATCTTGGCAAGCTAGCCCCCACCCTGCAAGTTGAAATACATCTTAGCCTGTTCAGTCTCTGAAGTGCTCCTCTGCCTTCCCAGTAGTTCCCAATTAGGGGTTGTTTTCATGACAAGTGTCTGTTTTCTTACCTGTGCACCTGTGTGTTCCTGCAACCATATGAGTGTGGAAGTCGGAGGAAGACTGAGAGTGCTGGCCTTTACCTGCCATCTTGCACAGGTTCTGGGGTACATACACTTGGCAAGCAGACCTGAGAACTTCTGGAGGTGCTCCTGTCTTCACCTTCCGTCTCGCTTCAGGAGTACAGGCGTGACAGATGCATGCTACCATGTGGGGCTGGGGATCTGAACCCAGGTCCTCACACATACACAGCAAGTGTTTTATTCACTGAGCTGTCTCCTCAGCCCCAACGAGTACCACACCCCTCAAGTATGGCTAGAGTGTCCTCATCACCTGGTTCCAAATCCTTGCATCTTTGCTTCCTTTTTTCTGGAGTCCCATTTCTCTCACGGTTTTCCAAACTTGCTCTTGCTTTTGTTTAAGTTCTTGGCAAACAGTCATCTTGCCAAAGTCCCCATGCCCTCTCTGAATGACACACTGCACCCCTCTTGTCTATCTCTCTCCTACCACCAGACAGACTAATAGCTGGCAATAACATTTTGACTCCTTAGCATACAAGTTCTGTGACAGTGAATCATACCTTGGCTTGTTCTTTATCCTTCCAGAATGCTGGGAGGTGGGCTCCTAAGAGTGAATGCCAATTCCTAATTCATTCATAAAATGGGTTCCTGATTAATAGGTGGCACCAAAATGTCACTGTGCCTAAAATTCCACCCCTGCTCATTTCTGTAGCCTCGCTGATGTCAAGACAGAAGTACACATTACAGTATCACAGGTGAAAAAAACTAGTTTCTGACAGCATTATCTTGGCTGAAGGAGCAGAGGGATGAAAAGAAACTAGCTGAGAGGACAATTCTGAGGCCACTGTCTGTACTCCCACAGCATTCTGCTCATCTGAAACTGTTAATGGCCTGAGATGAGACCTTCAGGGGGATTCAGGATGCAGTATTTATGTCTACATGATCAATGCCCAGTGCACAGTTTAGTTTTGTTTGTGTGTGTGGCAGATTGTATGTACGGCAGTGTGTGAGAAATAAAGGGTGTGGGCAGAGGTCAACTTCAGGTGCCATTCCTCAGGAAATAGCTGCCCTCCCTCCTTCCCTCCCTCCCTTCCTCCCTCCCCTCCTCCCCCCCCCCCCTCCTTCCCTCCCCCCTTCCTTCCTTTCTTTTTTTTTTCTTGAGAAAAGGTCTCTCAGTGCCCTGACACATGCCAAGTAGGCTAGGCTGGCTGACTTCAGTCCCCACAGATCCTCCTGTACCTTCATCCCCAGCCCTGGGATTACTATCCTGTACAACCATACTTAACTTTTTTCTTAATAGGGGCTCTAGGGTTCGAACTTGGGTCCTTCATACCTGCCAGCAAGTCCTTTAGTGAGCTGTCTCCCAGCCAATTGGTGTCAAATTTAAATGTTAAAAGAGCCAATAGCTAAAAGATCTGTGTGAAGACCCCTGGGTCTGATTAGAATACTCCCAGAGTGAAGAGAATAATGTGTACATGATGCCCACTTAATTTCTGTTTCTGTGTTGCAGAGCTTTCTTTAAAAGCAAACACAAGCAGCCCTGGTGTGAGGTGCAGGCAAATGGAATCATGCTTTGCTAAAGTCTTTCCATGGTGCCAGGAGTTTGTTTCATCACCAGAGAAGCTGAGCCGAATGGGTACACACCTGCTATGTCATCCATTCTCTTTGTCCCCTAGATGGAAATATTACTGTGCATTAAGATCCACACAACCGTTAATCATAGTTACAGGTTTTAACTTCAAACCAGTTCATCCAAGAACAAACACAAAGAACTGCACCACCTGTTTCTACCTGAATAAAGGGGGAGGGGGGGGGAAGAGAGGCAGTCAGGCTCTGAAGACACAAAGTAACTCAGAAACTGAGTTTCTAAACACACCCACTGTCTGCTGCTACAGTGCCTTGTTATGTCTCCTTCAATTCTAGTGTTGCCAACTCTAAGGCAGGTTCACTTGGAGTTCTTAAATGAAAAAGAATATTTGCTTTTTTTTTTACTTCAGTAAATTATGCTCTTAAGTATCCCTAGCTCACAAAAGGGCTGAAAATAGAACCTCCAATCATGCTCTTTTCCTACTGTTCTCTCTCTTTTATATTCTTCCTCCCTTATTTATTTATTCCCTTCTTTCTTTTTCTCATCTTCCTCATAATCATTTGCTCACCTCCTCCTCCTCTTCTCCTTCCTTTTCTTCCTCCTAATCCTCCCTGCCTCTTTCTCTTCCTCCTCATTTTTGGCATTTAATGAAAGGCAAGGTGCCCACTTAATAAACTGCATTTGCAGAGACTACACTGCCAAGAGACACAATTATGCACTTGTTGAGTTAGTGGGCACTTCTCAGCAGACTTTGTAAGCCATCACACTTCATTGTGAAAGGTCCCAATGAGTCATTATGATCTAGCAGGTAGCCTGCTGCATTTTACGGCACTGCACACTACATTAACCTTTGGTTCTCCTGATATTTATGACCTTATTAGAAAGTATTTATCAAGCTGAAAGCCAATATGGAGCCTATGTTTTAGGTAGGGCTGTTTAGAGGCCATTATCACTTCTTTCTTTGAGCATTTTAAATCTCCCTGAGATAATGCCTGGTTGGGATGTGAGAGGAGAGTCCAGACATTCCATGAAGGTTGGTGGGAGTTTACTTTTTTTCCAGAGGGTGATATTTAATGTTTATATGACTATCAAAAATTTTTATGTACATTTTTATTCTCCAACTCATTGGTTCTACTTCTGGGAATTTTCCTCCAGAAACAGTCATGAAACTATGCAGAGATTCCAGCAAAGGGGATTCATCATCATAAGTCTGCTAAGGTGAGAAATGAGAAGCAACTTAAGTACCCAACTACAAGGGATTTGGTAACTAGAGGATCTCCCATTAATACAATAGTAGACAATGAAGCACAAAACGGGGGCAGGAGAGGGTGAAGGAGGGAGGGATTGAGGTTGAGATGTAATGACTTTGAAGGGGAGCTGGGAAGATGACCCTGTTGTAGAATATTATTGTCAGGTGTGTTACTTTTGTTTCTGTTGCATTTGTTTAAATCTGTGAAGTTGTGTTACTGTGCCTGTGTAAAACACCTGATGGTCTAATAAAGAGCTGAATGGGCCAATAGTGAGGCAGGAGAAAGGATAGGCAGGGCTGGCAGGGAGGATATATAGAAGAAAAGAGATGGAGGAAAAGACACAGTAGCCAGAGAAGGAGGAGGACTCCAGGGACCAGCCACCCAGCTACACAGCAAGCCACGGAGTAAGAGTAAGATTTACAGAAGTAAGAGAACAGAAAAGCCCAGAGGCAAAAGGGAGACAGGATAATTTAAGTTATGGAAAACTGGCTAGAAACTAAGTCAAGCTAAGTCTGGGTGTTCATAAGTAAGAATGAGCCTCCATGTGTGATTTATTTGGGAGCTGGGTGGAGGGTTCCCCAAAAGGGCCAAAATACAAGCAACAACATGAGAGTGAAGTGTTAGCATGACTATAAGGATCTGAGTTAAAATCCCAAGAACCCACCAAAGGAAACAAGCACAGAGGCCTGGGCCTGTGACCTCTGCACTGGGATGTGGAGACAGGAGGACCCCAGGGGCTCATTAGCCAGCCACCCTAGCCTAGCCTATTTGGTGAGCTCCAGGTTCAACAATGGTCTTTATCTCAAAAAGTGAAGACAAGAGGGATAAAGGAAAAAGCCATGTGCTCACCTTTGCATGGGCATGCACTTGCACATACACATTCACATATACACCACACACAATCACCAACAAAATTATTTTGAAGGGTATTATTATTGCTATTCTTTGTGTGAGATATGTCTTTTATCCTAGCTGGCCCCAAACTCCCTATGTAACCGAGGATGACCTTGAACTCCTTCCTGATTCTTCTGCCTCCCCTATCCAAGTTCTCTGATTACAGGTGTAGATACCACTGTGTCTAATTTATACAGTTCTGGAGACTGAGCCCAGGCTTTCATGCATGCTAGGCAGGCACTTTACTGATTAAGCTATATCCTCAGCTCCATATACAGTGGGGTTTTTCTGTTTGTTTGTTTTTTTAATTTGTTTTTTTTTTTGGTTGGTTTTGGTTTTTTGAGACAGAGTTTCTCTCTGTAGCCCTGGCTATCCTGGAACTCACTCTGTAGACCAGGCTGACCTAGAACTCAGAGATGCACCTGCCTCTGCCTCCTGAGTGCTAGAATTAAAAGCTCGTGCCACCACCAACACACTCCATAAACATTTTTAATTAAAAAAGGAATCACATGTGTGACAGTTGTGTAGCTTGGTCTGTTTGCGGGGCACTTAGCTGTGAGATCAGGATCTGTCCCTGGCACTTGAGTTGACTTTTGGGAACCTATTCCCCATGCTGGGATGCCTTGCCCAGCCTTGATGCAGAGAGAGGAGCTTGCTCTTGTCTCAACTTTATGTGCCATGCTTTGTTGATGAGCATGGGAGGCCTGCCCCTTTCTGAATGGAGAAGGATGAGGAATGGATGAGAGGGCAGAGAGGAGGTGGGGGAGGGAGGGAACAGGAGGAGAGGAGGAAGGGAAAACTGCAATCAGGATGTAAAATAAATGAAAAATTTTAATTAAATAAATAAAAAAGAAAAAGAAAACAACTATTAAAAAATAATTTCAAAATAGTACATCAAGAAACATTTTGAATTCTTCTTTATCTTTAAATTTGTGTAAAGTATTGCAGACTCTAAGGATTAAGCGCCCCAGTCAATGAGGTGATTCAATGACTACGGTTGTCATTATTTCCTACCTGGAGTTTTGACTGCTTACCCAGGATTTGTACCTTTTCTCTACTGAGTATTAGTTACTTACACCATTTAAACAGTTCTGTGGGACTGACTATCTCTTGATCCACAGAGCTTGTTACAGAACCAGTAAGCAATTTTCTTACATTTTTAAACTGAGTTGAAGGGTCACAGATTCGGGTGAGGATTGCTTCGGTTTTTACAACACCTTGTAATGATTCAAACCTAACTTGCATCTGATTTCTCACAAGGGTCTCCAGGCAGTGCGGTCAGGTTGCAGTCCCACCTGGTATGCCAGGCTGTGCTCCCAGCGGTTCCTTCTTCAGATATACAGAGTCTGGGACTCCAAGCACACAGGTGATGTGCTGATGATCACACAGGGTCAAAACAGCTGAGCTATGATCAGCATTCAGCTCTTGAGCCTACATTCTTTTCTCACAGTTGTTTATCTTTTTTGCAAAGAACAGCCAACATGAACAAGGTGGGCACAGGTCTTTGGAGACACCATGGAGGTCAATTCTTCACTCAGGGCAATTGGCATTACTCTAAATTCACTGAGTTGGAGGCTGGCATTAGCAGTGGCTGAGCCAGGACTCAAGAGAACAGACAGTTGTAGAACCCTGGGCCCCTGAACCAGAATAACCCTGTCTGAGGCCTATTAACATGGCTTGCAGCTTGCGGAGGCTGCAGGGAGCAGAGGGGGGCTGCTGCTGGAGTTTTGATGTCTCCCAGAATTATCGACTAATGTGAGTCTGTTGGACAGGGAGAGATCAAAGCTTTCTGAAGAGAGCAAAGGCGGAGGCCTGGCCTCAAGCAGGGGGCTGCAAATGATACCCCCTCCCTAGTCTTCGCTGCCAGGGTCCTGCCTCTCACTGGTGGGCTTCCTGTCTCATAGGACAACTGCTGTTTCTGGAAAGGGAGGGTGGAGCGCTCACCTGTCAATCTCCATGAAAGCATCCTTGAACTATGGTCTCTTAGTCTACAGAAATATTCAAGTTCACCTTGGCTTTCAGTAGGCCCCTACCAACCATGCTTGGAATGGTAATTATAACAGCTTTTGTTTTGTATGTCTGCTTTTGGCTGAACATTGTTTGATACATTTTTAATATCTTACACTGTTTGATCCTTAACACAGCTCCTTCCTTTCTTCCCCTCCCCTCTCATTCTTTCTTAGCTTCCTTCTATCCTCCCTTCCTTCCTTCCTTCCTTCCTTCCTTCCTTTCTTCTTTCCCCCTCCCCTCCCTTCCTTCCTTCCATTTATCTCAACATATTTTTACTGAACTTGAGCAAAGTGTCAGGCATGCAATGACCATGAACAAGATACAACATGGTTTCTGACACACTCTGATGGCTGGCGGGCAGGAATGAGTAACCAAACTAATAAACAGGATTATTGTAAGTTGCAGCAGGAGCAAGAAAAAAAAAACAAACAAATACAAGAAACAAATAACTCTGATGTTATTGGTTTTGTACAGTGACCATAACAATTATAACAAACTTAATATCTAAAGTAGTGGAAAAGTCAAGTGGGTATGGTGGACCACAGCTAGAATCTCAGTGGTTGATAGGCTACCAGCTTGGGCTGCATAATAAGACCCTATTTCAAAAATCTAAGAAAAATCAAATCAAAACAAGATAGCAAACACCAAAAATATATATTTACACAGTTCCAGGGCAAAAAGTTCAAAGTAGGGTGTTGGCTGAGCCAGGTTCCCTTCCAAGACTCTCGGAGACGGTCTTTTTGGAACCCTTCCTCGATTCCAGTAGCTCTCAGCAATTGCTTGCTTGTAGATGTATCATTCTAGTCCTCACTTTTATGGTCCCCTGTCTTTCTGGCCCTTGTGTCTTTATGTAAAACTTTTATAAAGACATCATTCATAGAATTTAGGACTCATGTCTACAGCTATTCCACCTTGAATGTACTTCATTTCATCTGATCTAGGAAGCTAAGGAGGGTTGGTCCTATTTAGTACATGGATGGGAGAAATTCTGATGTGCTCTATTTAATCTAGGATAACTTCATTTAATTCAATTATATATTTCAGTAAAGTCTCATTCTGAAACTGAAAGTCACTTGAATTTTCAAGATACTAGACAACCCAGGGTGTCGCTGACAAATCCTGTGACAGTGCCACCATGTATTCAGGCACAGGTCAGTCTGATTCCAACATTCTCTTCCCTATTTGTATTTTTCCAGAAGCAGTCAATGGACAGGAGGGAGAGAAATTGCAACTCAAAACTCCATGGTAGGAAGAAGCTTATAGGCTTCCCAGTTTCCTGAAACTGCTCCATAGAATACTGGGAGCTCCTCATACTTTGTAAAATCACCAAAAAGACAAGCCAAGATGAAAGTACTGTAGTCTCTTAGAAACTAGCCAGCAAACAGCAGATGTTAAATAAATGACAGTTTTCAATAAATCTTCTAGCAAAGACTCTTGGTGTTTAGGTGCAAAAACTGTTTGAAATATTGGGGGCTGGCAGGATGTCTCAGTACATCAGAGAACTTTCTCTGAAAGCATGGGAACCCATGTTCAAATCTCTAGCACTCACATAAAAAAACAAGCATGTAAGGTATCAAGATGATTCAGGGAGTACAGGCACTTGTTGCCTGATGACACAAGTTTGGTGACCTCAGTTAGACCCCTAAATTCCACACAAGTGTGGAAGGAGAGAACCAATGATACAATGTTGTCCTGTGACCTCCACACATACACTATAGTGTGTATGCACATTACAGAAAGAGGGAGAGAGGGAGACGGAGAGGGAAAGG
>CABHPR010150465.1:0-32250 GCA_902168415.1 Peromyscus melanophrys | reverse complement strand
TTTAAAATGTTTTACATTGATATAAATTTTAGCTTATTGATACAAACTTAAAGTTGATTTTGTTATACTGTGTGTATATTTCTACTTTTGTTTGAGGTATTATGTTTATGTAACTCATTTAAAATTGTAATGGATAATTAAGAAATAGATTAATAATTAGTCATCTATGATAATCATATTTGCAGCCATGTTAGTTAAGTCTTCTAGATATACATAGATATATTTCAGATAGATAGGTAATCTTCAAATACTTCAAAGACCTACAGAATATGGCATTTAAAATGTTTTAAAAATTTAGACGTTCTAGACATTGAGACATGTCTGCTCCTAACAACACTGGATTTACTTCAGAGAGGAGGATGGGCATCGAAGACACTCCATATGGAGTTTATCTTCACCTTGGCAAAAATAGCCATTTGGACAAGAAACTGTTCTTGCCTGGACTGCTTGATCGACTGGACATGCAGGACCCATAGGAAGGTGACCACCGAACTTTGCTTAACAAAATGGTCCTTCAGGTTCCTGCTTTGCAGAGGAAACTGCCAGACATTCTACAGGACACACACACAAAAAAAATGACTGAGATACTCTAGGCCTGTGAGCTGAAAACAGATGCCCCAACTTTACAAGAGAACTTTAAATGACTGTCCAGGCTGTCAGCTGTCTCTGTCTACCCTGCAAGACTCCCGAAAGTTGCTTGCATCTTCTCCATTTCTCAGGTAGTATTATATCCTTCTGAGGTCTTTGATGTGGTTGAAGACTAGATAGTTGTAATTTCCTCAGTTATGATAAAAGATAAGTTAGATATAAAACCTTAAACTCATAAATATAAGATAGATAGGATATCTTCTTTAATATTGTAACTGTAATTCTTGCTCGATAATTGTTTTGTTATATGTAATTTTACTATGTTAAAGTTAAAACCTTCCTTTTTGAAAAAGAAAAAAAAGGGGAAGTGCTGTGGATATCGCTATATGTCAATAAACACTGATTGGCCAATAGCCAGACAGGAAGTATAGGCGGGACTAACAGAGAGGAGAATTGAGGAGGAAGGAAGGATAGGGAGACTGCCTGGAGCCGCAGCCAGAACAAGGAAGATGTAAAGTACCGGTAAGCCACGAGCCACGTGGCAAAGTAGAGATTAATAGAAATGGGCTAAATATAAGAGTAAGAGCTAGACAATGATAGGCCTGAGCTAATGGCCAAGCAGTTTAAATAATGTAAGCGTCTGTGTGTTTATTTTGTAAGTGGTTTCTGGGATTGGTGGGACTTGGGAGCTGGTGGGACTTGGGAGCTCGAGAGAAATTTTCCAGCAACAGTGGTGGTGATGCTGATAGCTGGTGCTGCTGTTTCACTTTAACACTCGTGTGCAGTAGGGTGTGACGTGACAGAGGAAGCCCAGAGTAACACTCGTGTGTAGTAGTGTATGACGTGACAGAGGAAATCTGGAGTAGGTGGATGCTTTTCTTAACAAAACAGCTAGCTCAGGGATCAGATCCCTTATTCTCTGCCAGGTAGAATTTCCCCTTTGGGGGGAGAGCAGATCTGGTGTCCTTTGGTGACTCCAATTTTCTGTGTGCATGTATAAATGCATAAAGACTAATTTGGAATCTTGTTCTTTATAAGTTAGGGAGCATTGTTTCCTACAGAATGGACTAGAGGAAAGGCCCAGCCCTGACTTGATCAGTCTTGAATGTTTCCATGTTGTGAACATCCAAAGGAACAAATGTTCTTTGTAGGAGTTACTGAAAAAATGGAGCATATTACTATTCTGAGAGATCATTATCATAGATGAAAATCCACAATGTCAGAGAATTAAAACTTCTGGTATTTTGATCCAATGGTCAAAACCCAACAAATTAATAAACATACCATCACCTTTGTAATACCTAGTATTAATCTGGACTTGTAACAGAAACATTACAGACAGTGAGAGGTAGTAATAGTATATTACAGTTCCCATTTGATTACGACCTGTATAAGCACTAATAATCAAGTCTTTCCTATTAGATCATATGGTATTTCCCCCTCATCATTAATTCAATCAACAACTGCTTACTACCTACTGCCACTAGGCAGTGAACAAAAACAAAAACCTATCCTCATGTAATATATCTTCTACTTGTTAGGAATGTGTAACACACACACACACACACACACACACACACACCTCACACCACCACCCCTACTCCCCTACCCCATTCCCCTCCCCCCACCCCCACACACAGCAGCATGTGTAAAGAGGGGGCACACTCCAACAGAAGAGAAGGGGCATGAGCTATGACAGCAGCAGGAGGGCTATGCTTTCTAACTATACGAGGAGGCTCCGGAAGGCCTTACTGATAAGGGGCCCTCTCAAGTACAGAAGTGCAAGACCAGGGTGCTAAGCCTCAGCATCTAGTGTCATGGAAAGGAGTGCCCAGGCCTTGGGACAGCAACTGCTGGCTGTGTTCAGTCAACAGCCAGGCCTACATGGTTGAGGCTGAGTGAGTGAAGGAAGGAGGGCCAGGAGCCAAGCCTCAGAGATAGGGCAGCAGGAAGAGTAGAGATAGCATCTTGCCTTATGGAAAATAGTTGGGAGGCTGAACCACACACCACTCAGGAGCTACTAGAACCCACTGGAGCACTGGCAGACAGGCTAGGGTGGCAGATTAAAAAACTAGGATTTTGAAGATATTTGTGTCTCCCTCCCCCTCGCCCCCCAATATGTACTATATGTGCGTAGATGCCCATAGTGGCCAGGACAGTGGTCAGATCCCTTGGAGCTGGAGTGACAGGTGGTTATAAGCTACCAGATATGGGTGCTGGGAACTGAACTTCAGTCCTTTGGTGTGCAGACAAGTTTGCAGAGAATGGGCAAAAGACTGGAGGAGATGGCTTGTAGGAGTGAGCAACGGCAGAGGAAAGAGAAGGTCAGCAGCCTCAGCCCTGGGAAACATCTGTAGAGGCTGGAGAGATGGAGGAACCAGCCAAGGAGATGGAAAAAGGGTATCTAGCATATTCCAGGCTACTGGGAGGCTAAAAATTGGCACAGCCTCCGAACAAACAGCCCTATATTGGAAGTTTCTAAGTCCTGCTCACCACACATTTAGAAAGCTAATGAGAAAATCTCAATCTATAGAGAGATTTCTCAGGCTGTCAGAGAGCTTCCAATACAAGCATGCGGACCTATGGTCGGATCCCAGAACAACACAAAAAGCCAGGCGTGTTTAGTTTTCTTGTCAACTTGACACAAGCTAGGGTCGTCTGGGAAGAAGGAACCTCAACTGAGAAAATGCCTCCATCAGATTGGGTTGTAGGCAAGCCTGGGGGCATTTTCTTGATTAGTGGTTGATGTGGGAGAGCTCAGTCTACATTGGGTGATGCCACCCCTGGGCAAGTGGTTCAGTGCTGGGTAAAAGAACAGGCTGAACAAGGCACAGGGAGCAAGTTAGGAGCGTTCCTCTCTAGCCTCTGCTTCAGTTCCATCCAGGTTTCTCTCTTCAATTCCTGCCTTGAGCTTTATGGTGGGTTGTAAGCTGTAAATCTGAAATAAACCACTTCCTCCCCAAGCTGCTTTGGTCAGGGTTTTACCACAGCAGCAGAAACCTAACCAGGACCCCAGATGTGCACACACCTGTAACCTTTCTGCCATTGGGGGTGAGGGGCAGGGACACGAGGATGGCCGGGGCTTGCTGGCTACCAGTGTAGCTCCAGGTTCAGTGAGACCCCAATTCCAGGGAATAAGGCAGGGAGTGACAGCACAGCACACTTTACATCCTCCTCATCTTCCCACAAGCACACACATATGCCTATTCACCACACCCAACGTGTTCCTCCACACCTACAGATCCTACCTGTAACTATAACCATCTTAATGGAGTGCAAGTTCTGTAGAAAGAGTATGAGGCCGAGCATCAGTCATTAAGAAAACATACAACTATTATCAATTATTAGCCATTTGGACTGATGGTCCAATTGAGGACAGTCCACTTGTCCAATCTAGACAATGATATACTAAAGAGGTAGAAGAAATGGCAGGCTCCTTCTAGAAAATTATATTGAAAGAATAGATACTATGTTATTAATCTACATACAAAGTACTATTTTTTTTCTGCAAATTAAAAACACCAGCATGAAGAAAACCATATACTGCTCATGAATATAGATGTATAGTATATGAGTTGAAGAGAAATCCTGTGATCAGGAGAGGAGAGCAGCTGGAACGAATCAAGGGAGCATGTGGTGCTTCCAAAAACATTTACTCAATGTATGAGAAGGATGAAGTAGATGTGAGAAAATACTTATAATCACGAGCACGAGCACATGTGTATTTAAAATATTTATAATCACCATCGAGCATGAACACACATGTATTTAAAATATTTTTAAATGGAAAAAACAAAATAATAGAAAAAGCAAGATCAATCGTTTAAAACAACTACCTATTGTATTTATACTTACACTGTAAGTCTATAATAAAGCAAAAGGGAAGACTGTATTTTGTTGGCACAGTAATGGAGAATTGTCAGCCTCCCACATGACACAGCACTTCGGATTTATCACTTGTACACTATGCTTTACTATTTGTGAAAAGCAGACAAACCTAAGTACACTTCCCATAAATACGGTAATCTGGAAAAAATGGAAACTGAAAAAAAGGCCAACTGGGAAAACTAAGTACACTTCCCGTAAATACAGTAATCTAGAAAAAGGGGAAATGAAGAAAAGGCCAACTGGTACAAAGCAGCTTGCTTTGTCTTAACAGGGAATCATGCTCTAAACTTTGAGTGAGAACCTAAGGGCAGCTTTGGAATGAGAGGACACTAGGAAAGTGAATGGGCAGATGTGTGCATGGGCCAAAGTCAGTCCACCTAATTATGTGCAATTCCCAGAACTACACTTCCTTGCAGGTTTAGGAAAAGCTGGATTCAGTGAGTTCTTGAGATAAAAAGAGAAACTCTACAAAAATATACTTCTCTACTCTGATTGGTCAGAATGGACTAAAAGGCTTGTTTTTTCCTCTAAACTGGTCAGAAACAATTATCTACATTTGTTAACAGTATTAAGGGGAAAAATGCCTTTCCAAAACAGTAAGTGTTTTCAACAAGTAAAATGTTTTATCCTCAAACGCTTATATTACCCGCTTCTTGTTCTTTTTACTAGGGAGGCGTGGGGCGTAGAGACTGAACCCAGGCCCCCAGCATGCTAGGCAGGCACTGGACCACTAAGCCAGCCAGCCACATTCCCAGCCTCTGCCAACACCAGGAGGAGTGGTGACCTCCAGGCACTGAGCTAAATGCTGAGTGTGTCAGAGAAGCTGAGAGCTAGGCAGTAGGCTCCATTCATGCTCCACTACAGCAGCTAGCGGGGAGAGAGAGAAACAGGGAATAATCACACACGGAAGATGTGTCAAAGACTTTCAGAGGAAACTCTTAAGATGGGTCAGAGAAGGAAAATGTTTCTGGCAGAAGAACACGCAAGGGGAAATCAGACAGGGTTTCCAAACAGCAGTGGGTCTTGTTACATCTTAAAGAAAGCAGCAATGTGACCAGGGCAGGCTGGGGCAGCGGTGAGGAGAGCAAGGTGCTGTGGCAGGGATGAACCAGGGAAAGGGACCTCTAGACAGGCAGAACATTCCAGTATGAGCCTGGGCGACAATGAGGAAAGGGAGAGTGAGGAAGCAGACAGTATTTTGAGGATTCTCAAGAGATTCACGCTTTATATAGGCAAACGGGAGCCAACTCAAAACACTGGCGAAGGCCCAGCATGACCAGACACATGCTTTGGGAAGGTTAATCAAACATTTAAGGGTAAGCTTATAGTTTTGTATGCTAACTCTTCCATAGTGGGGCAGGAGAAGTAGGCAGAAAACAGTCTATGGAAACACTGATCAGGAGTCTATCGCATAGGTAAATAATAATTAAAACAAACCACTGCAAGGGGAATTGAGCAGTATCAAGTGGGGCTGGAAGGGGATGGGTATGTGAAACAGCATTCTGAAAAGCACCGGTGACAGCTTACCTGATTCTTCTGTGTCTTGCTCATCTATTAAACCCACCGAGATGCCTAAATCCACACACTTCTTGCTATGTGCCTTGGACTTCATGTGTTTTGTCAGATTTCCTTAAGGGAAAAGAATGTTTATTAAATGTATGTAGTGTTATTCTGCTACTGCATTTGTCAATTCTGGAAAATTCTATTCTTACTTCAAACCAACATATACACTGTGATTAAATAATCCCAACAACTATAACTGTATAAAAGAAATCACTGTCATTTATAGTTCCTTGCAATGACTTTTATATTTACTAGTGACAGACAGCATTTTGTTTTCAAATCTGGTAGCTACTTTTGCCTGCTGGGACCTACTCTCCAGTTCTTATTTCTTAAGAGTGCGCACACTCCACGTCCCTTTCAGAGTGCACTCTGACCGGTCGTTACTGGTGTGTAACTTATCCACTAGCTGTGTTTGCTGGCTTGCTCTCACAGTAGCTCACTTCCCTGGATGAGTTTTCACTTTAAGTCCATCTTCAGTAATATGGTCTCCCATAGACTCCTAAGGATCCCAAACAGAAGAAGAATCTCTATAGGAGTTTTCTACCTGGGACCTTACCAATGTTATTCATCTCAGGGCACTTTCAATTGCTTCCTTCCCATATGGTCCAAAGGCAATGGGAAGGAGAGTCAGGTGTACTTCAGGGGCGCTGACAGGCATTAAACCCCAGATCTACTGGCATGAATATTGCCTTGACCCCCCCATGATGTTTTACCCTTATCTCCCTTAATGATGTTTTAACCTTATCTACCCTATGATGTTTTAACCTTGATCCCCCCCCCCAATGATGTTTTAACCTTGGATCCTCTATGATATTCTAACCTTGGCTTCCTTATGATGTTTTAACCTTGACCCCCATATGATGTGTTAACTTTGTCTCCCCTATGATGTTTTAACCTTGACTGCCCTATGATGTTTCCTACCATTCTGGTTTTAGTTTCTTCTTTATTCTGGTACCTGGACGTTCACAGTTTTAAAGTTTGGATTACTGATGACTACTCTGGGTTGCTTTTGAGCATCATTAACAGCATTGCGTGGGGCACAAAAGAGAGAACCCACTCGGCACTGTCACCTCCTGTGCTGGGCAAATGTGTCCGGAGCAGCTCTAGGCAATCTGCTCTGGCAGCTGACCAGCCACCTGTGTGAGTGTCTCAGGTCCACAGGGCACACCTGCCTGGACTGACCACGGATGACAGAGAGCAGCTCAGGGTCTCCCGAGACCCCCAGTCGTTCTGAGTGGATGGTACAATACCTGAAAACACTGCCATCCAAGGGCACGCTATCTCTTTTGAGAAAACACAGGACAAAATTTAAATACTGAATTTTGGGGGCAAGAAAAAATTAGAAATGTTTAAAATGTTGGAATCCTTGTTCCAAAAGTTGGGCTTGCATTAGAAGCCCATGCAAATCTGTTGGATTTATACAGCTTCAATTTCTTGATAAATGCAGAGTTTGTGAAATTGGCCACAGCTGTACATGCCAATTCTGGCACTATAAGGTATATTCTTGTCAAACAACCACACAGCATCCCAAAGCCAAGTGCTTAAGAAGTCCAAGTCGAAGATGCTTCTGAAGCATGTGGTTGCTAAGAGGTATTAGCTGCTGCCAGGTGTATCCCACAGATAAGACTGGGCTTAAATGCTCTTCCTGTGGCTGACATTGACATTACACTGAAAAATATGGCAGAACGTGAAGAGTCATTAAGACACACAGGGCAAACTGGTGTTTATTATATAAACCTCTACTTTTCTGTAAGAGTGTCATTAAAAAGTAAACAAATAAATGAGTGGTTAAAAGCCACCTTGCTGTGACTGAGATCTCCCTATCGAAGTCAAAATGCTTCCATAGTAGTAACAATATCTAAAACAAATTAGCAGGCTCACTAGTCGTTCTCTTTCAAAGAGCTTTGGTTCCCAACACAGATAGACAGACAGAGCAAGGTCTGCGCTAAGAAACTAATATAGAGCTGTGCTTGGGCGCATTTGGGAATTTAAGTTTTTAACATACATATTCTCTCGCAGTTTGATCTATTACTTTATTGATCACCTCCCTAAATAGTTTAAAAAACAAAACCTATGTATTTACATGTATAGGATGTATTCATTTCAGGTTATACCTTGATCACCTCACCAACACTGTTACATATATGGAATTGTTTTATTATTAAGGTTAGCCTTGATACATGTTCCTGTTCTCACATTGCAAATTAACAGATACTTCTTAAGTCACAGTGACCACCAATGAAAGAGCAGAAAATTGGTTAAAAGGTCCTCGTTTTCCGGCACTACTGAGGACTCACCCTGACTGCTGCCTCCCTGACCGTCTCCAGGGAAAGGGGGACCTACCTATATCACTAGCCCATGATTGAGGACTCCTCTCACCCCCAGACTCACTTGAAACTCTGCAGAACTGTTCCAAACTTTCTAAAGAGTACTTTCTTTCTGTATGATCCTCCTTAAGACTCGTCTGTTGTCTGAGCTAATGTAAACACACTCAGTTGCTATAGTTGTAACTTTGTTTAAATGCCAATAAATCTGAGCCAGAAATGCACCCAAATAGGCTAAAGAGATGATTAATCTTTATCAAAGAACTATAACGACAGTCGTACAACAGCACAAAAACAATAAAGGTATATGTGAACTCAAAAGGAAGTTTCAAGAAAATGATCATTTTTTACAGACCCTGCTATGTAAGTCAGGCATCCCCATGGTTAGCCTGCTTTGCTGAAGAAAGTTCTATTTTGTAAAGGATAGTGCATGAAATTGTCATCTTTAATGACTGTTACATAATTATCTGTGACCAAGGAGTAAACATTTTATAATAGTATATTCATTACACATAACAGGAAACCTGTGCGGGGTAAAATTACTTCGTCATGAGGGCTTATGCTTTAAATAAACATAAAACAGAAGCACGCTAAGTATAATTTTAATGACTATTTCTGAGAGTCAATAAAATATTTAATAGTAGAAATGTTTAAAAACTTTAAATCTGAAATTTAATATAATTTGGATTAAAGTTTATCATAAATGATGGCTATTTATGGCTAAAATCAGATACTAAAATGAGTGATTACAAAATTTTTTTCTATTATTTAAAACTCTTCTTGAATCTTTTGGAACCCAAATGAATTTACTTGTGATCGCAAAAACTTATTTTCCTTCTTCAGCCCCAAAATTAGTATTCTGAAAATATGCTAGTCATTGTTAAGGAACTGTATTTCGGGGAGTAAAATATAAAAAGAAACAGCCGATTACTTTTACTTATGGATATTCTAAAACCTTGTAATTAGAAGTATTTTCTTCAAAGGGTCTAGAAACATAAAGAACACACACTACAGGGCTGACGAGCTGTAACTTAGCCCATGGAAGCCATTTATCCTTGACAGAGACAACATGTAGCCGGACCTTGGCCTCCTGTATAAAGACACAGGAGGCCCACAACAGTAAGCATGGCATACCTTTCGTCTTGAAGGAGAAGTTACAGTATGTGCAATGGTAGGGGCGGACATCTGTGTGGGTTCGTATGTGTTTCTTTAACATGCTAGGTTTCTTACAACGGATTCCACATTCTTCACAAATGTACTTTCCTCGTCCCCTGCCTCGGACGTACACATAATCCTCATTTGACTTGTATCTAATTTAAAGAGAGAAATGAGCAGGGATATTGGACACTGTGTCTTTGAGAAAATATTGATGAAACCTCAACCTAAAAAATAAAGCACAACTTTTATACACAATCTACAACGATTTTATGTACATTTAAGAAAGAAGATTCCCAGTTCTGCATCACACCTCAAGTTCTGACAGCTAATTCTACTTTAGTCATTCAATGTGACGTTTAATTCTTAAATATTTCCACAATTTTAAGATGCAGTTTGAAAGGGTTTTTTTCACTGTTAAATTCCACACAGCGACTGTAAACTTTGAACTATTATCAAGCTTTGCCTGACACTGGCTCTTGTAGCTTGTTTTTCTCATCATAACTGACACCGGCTCTCACAGCTTATTTATCATTCTTGAACTAAAACAGGAAGATAGCAAAAGGCAATACCCATCTATCTTTGAGAAATTTCCCAAGCCATTCCATGCTGCAAGTCCATGTGGAAGTCAGGTTCACTCTGAAGCTATTCTCACAGGACTTCCGGATCTACATTTTTTCCTAGTCATCATTTCTTCTATGAAAATGGAATTACTTAAGAGAATACTAACATGTGCTGTCAGGAAGATTCTGTTAGTTAAGAAACCTTTAAATAAAATCATCACTGCCAGGTCTGCATTCACATGACAGCAAATGTACATTTAAAAGGCGAGTTTAAATGTACATTTAAGAATAAAATATGTACTTGCCCTCCATCAAATATTTTAATTCTTCTTGGTTCACTTTTGATTAAGGAATTTTCTTTATCTTGCTCACTGTTAATTTCAGAGTCATCTTTATTGCTGAATTCAACTACTGAGGACTTGTGATTACCTATTGCTCTCTGAAAGGGAAAAAACAAAAAGAGAAACTAATTTCATTAAACTGGAAACACAAACATTATGATGTTTCACTAGCAATTAACATAACAGAGTACAGACAAGTGGTCAGCTCAATGACGTGGACTCCAAAGAAGCAGCAGAAGTCAAGGCCGTCTGTTCCCTTTCCTCCAGTCTCCCACCACAGTCCATGATACCTCAAGTGAACCAACTGCCTTCCCAGGGGGTTCAGGAACTTCACAGAAAGCCTTCTTTAACAGACTAAACAGTCTTTGTGCTTTACTGGCCACCTGTACTTTAGTTTAAGTCTCTTTCTTTCTTTCTTTCTTTCTTTCTTTCTTTCTTTCTTTCTTTCTTTCTTTCTTTCTTTCTTTCTTTCTTTCTTTCTTTCTTTCTTTTTTTTTTTTTTTTTTTTTTTCCTTCAAGACAGGGTTTCTCTGTATAGCCCTGGCTGTACTGGAACTCTCTCTGTAGACCAGGCTGGCCTCAGACTAGAAACATCTGTCTGCTTCTGCCTCATGATTGTTGGGATTAAAGGTGTGCACCACTACTGCCCAGTTAATTCTATTTCTTAAAGAGTTATTTCTTTGGAGATGGAAAGCACCTCTGGATAACATACACTCTCGGGTCCCTCAAGGACACCACTAACACCCTTCAACGTGGGAGAGCCACCAAGGCGGAGCAGAAGCCCCACTTCCCTGTCTCCAGCCTGCCTCTCTCCCACTCCTTTGAAGCAGAACATGGCTTCCCTCTCTAGAATAGCTCACGAAAACCAAACAATGGTTAGCAAGCCGAAGTCAGAGTGAAGGCTGACAATAAGATCTTTGGAAAAGGGAAACAGACATCAAAATGACAAAGTATGTCTAGCTACCCTAGAGAAACACCGCCTTAAGCTGTACACAAGACTTCACAGGGCTGTGGCACCTGGTCAAAGCCAAGTGCTAACAGCAAAAGCTACAGGCCCTGTCTGTGCCTTCACAAGAGGCACAACTTCCGTCAGGAAGAGTTCCTTTCCTACAGTGGGACTCAGCAAGACGGAAGTGACTTCCTTCCACCAGAGAATGTGCATCACGGAGGAGTGGCCGTGTCCACTGGAAGGGTGTTTGGGAGCCCAGTCCTGACTATGGCAGCTGCAAGCAAAGGCTGCTGGCCACTCCACAGAAGGGGGAACGGCGATTACCGACCTGCCCCCCTGTTTCCTTCCACCCCCCAGGAGGCAAGCAGACCAGATTCTCCACAAAGCAGAACACACACAGTCCTGGTGCTGACCTTACTCCTTTAGCGATGGTCTTTCTTACCTTCTTTTCAATATGAAATTCCCCCTTTTGGGGGGGCGGGCGGGCATTTAAGAGATAGGAACTGGAACCTACATGTGTTAGGCAAGCTCTTTTTTTCCAAGAGCATGCTTCAACCCCCAACTCCCTGTACCTTTTGCTCACTTTCCTACCATCAAACCCAGCTTCTACTTGCTAAAGACAGCAGGGACTTATGGGGTTCAAACAACCATTTCAATAGTTCTGGTGTGCTTGTGCGCTCCAGGACATCACCTGTATACTGTGGAAACTGCTTTTGCTTTCACTTTCTAACATCTGCTCCTTTCCACCTGGAATCCTGAATGTGCCACCATATGGGTTCTACACAACAGTCAGGTGCCCAAGTCTCTCGAGCCACTTATTCATGGATTCAAGTCTCCAGAGACAAAACGTGCCGAGCACAGGCTCTCGCCTCATCTTTCTAGGACGTCACTACTCTTAACAACTCTTGAAACACAGTCTTTTGAGTTGTGCTCGCTACCATTGCCCTCTGGGGCTCTCCTCCTAGGAACAATTTCTCTCTGTTTCCCGAGCAGACTTTCTTCATCATCCCTCCATTTTCCTCCCTCTGAGCAATCACAATCATTCCTGCAAGCTGACAGACCTCTGGACAGATCTTCCACCTGCTGTTTCCCCTGAGAGATTTGAAATCTAAGTACATAGTGCCAGGGCTTCCTCCGAGGCTTTTTAACTCTCCCCTTGGGTTCTAGAGATGGAAAGAAGCATCTTTTTTTTTTTTTTTTTTTTTTTTTTTTGGTGCCTGTCCTGGATCTCGCTCTGTAGACCAGGCTGGCCTCGAACTCACGGAGATCCACCTAACTCTGCCTCCCGAGTGCTGGGATTAAAGGCATGTGCCACCACTGACCGGCCTGGAAAGGAATATCTTACACTTGCTCAAGACTGAGTTACAGCTCCAGCCTGGGAGCACCATGTTCACTGGGTTATTAGGAATATAAACCAAGACCTGCTTACATTTTCATGGGTAGGGGGATGGCCCAACTAAAACTCTAATTTAGGGAACTTGGAGCCTAAGAAGTTCCAACAACAAAATCTCTGAGTCTGTGGCTGCAGCTTCCTTCCCTGGCATGGATGGTTATCTATCACCATGTACAGCCCTTGGTTTTTACCTGTGTTGTCAACTCCAAACTTCTTACAAAAACCTCCAGGCCATGCTGGAGTCCCTACGGTCTTTAACTAAACCAATTTCTTCTCATTTTCACATGATTTAAATATCTAATAATTAAAAAAAAACTCATTTGTCTAAAGTATCTATCGCTATTATCATCATCATCGACCCCACTGAAGTAACACCACACCTTGGATGCCTTCTTGTATCCATGCCTCCACAGAACAGCCATGTTAGAACTATGCAAACTTCTACTATAATGCTAGTACCACAAATATTTCATGTGGATAGATTCATAAATGCTTACAGATCAGTACTATGTGCTTGTGAACCTGCAGAAGTCAAAGAGTTCATCAATAATTCTGAATGACCAGAGCCTAATCTAATACTCTTATTTATTTAACTGCTTAAATGATTTCCCCGTTTTATAAAGCCAACAATTCTTATGAGAATTCAACACATTGCTCCAAATTATAATGTCATGACTATTCTATAAATCTTGACCAAATCAAATAATCTGGGCATGAGTTCTTTTATGCATCTTTTTGGCAGTAATTAGTGGCTCTCAGTTCACTTAGAACACCACAGTGGGCATGGTGAGAGCAGAGCAGTCTACAGGAGGCAAAGGACAAGTGTGACTGGTTCTTTGTACAGTTCACAACAGAATATAGCCACCTCTGGTAACCTACAGGCTGGTGTTTCCAAATTAGCCTCGAGAGATTATGGCCATGATCTTCTCTCAGCTAACAACTCCTCAATGAGGAGAAAAATCAAAATCCTAACTCCCATTGAGTAGAGTCAGCTGAAGGGAAAACCAAAAACAAACCAACAACCAGTGCCTGAGGAAGTCAGTGCTTGCAAAACATTTACAGACAGAATCAATGCCAGAACTGTAGGCGATTCTTCCCAGTGTGACTCCTGGGGACAACATCACCTCCCCTCTAATAATAACATAGTACAACTTGTCATTCAAAATTAAAATACTTATTGTAAGTAAGACACTTAAAGGTACCAAGACTTATTGCAACTAATTTGCACAAACCACATTTGAAGATAAATTGTATCTCAAGTACCTTGCTTAAGTTGTTTTTCCACTTGCTTGAATAGACCACTAAGTCTGATTTTGAATGGGTGGTTATTGCTTGGCAATACAGTGACTTTCCAGTCTTCTGTTTAGAATTAAGAAGAGAAAGAGCAACTTTTGTAGGCAAACCAAGTGGATTGGGGTTACTGGAGCTCACTGTCCATCCAGTGTAGGCTGAAGTTTTCTGGCTACTCTGAGACAAGGGCAATGACTTCTGTCTTAACAGGTAACACCATGTAAAGCTGGTTGCAGTCTTGAGGCTGGGGAATGATGGCTGAGTGTCTGAACTGCTTAACAATGAAAGACCAGGGATTGAAAGCTGACTCTGCCCTTGGGTGTCGACTTTGTTCTCTTGATGTTTAACCCCTGCTGACTCCTTTTCCTGGTTGTTGTCCATAGATTTCAAAGGCAAACCACAAGCACTTTCCGAAGGGACAGGCGAATTTTGCACTGTAGGAGTCAGCGATGTGGATGACTTGGTATTTTTAACCTCCTGCAGTTCATTGACAGGATCTGTGACTACAAACATAGAGGGTCCTGAGGACAAATCCTCAGTTGGTGAAACTTGTGTCAAACTGGCAGTCTCGCAGCTTCCTTCAGGTGCAGAAATCGCATCCTGCTCTAGTGGCCCTCCTTCAAGGGGCTCCATGGTACACAGCTGCCTGACCAGCACTGGCTTCTTCTGCTTATTGCCCTCACCAGCTCCTGAACTCGGCAGCTCCAAGGGTCTAATGTTTGTGCTGCAAACTGCTCCATTCTCATCTTTGGCCCGCTTCTGATGCTTTTCCATGGCAATGTCTAAACTGTTTGCTGGGGAAAGCATCCTTTTACTTGAGGCTGAGGATTCTTGTTGTGGGGAGAGTCTACCAACAGACGTCTTCTGAACTGTGGTCAGGGATTCTGAAACTGATGCGTTTTGGCCCATCTCTGGAAGAACATTTTTGCATGCAAGATCTTTCTCTGCTGTTGGCAATGCATTTTGGAGATGGTTCTGTGATTTTGGCATGGAATTTTGTTCTTCATTGACTGGCACTGTACTTTCATTAGTTTGGCAAATTGGCATGTTGGACAGATCATGGGTTACTAAGATTTGTGGCAGAGATGTGACAGTGGCAAAACAGTACATAGGAACATTACTCTGTGGGGGCACTGGCAGCATGAAGGATGGTGGTCCCTTCTGCACCAGATCGTTTGGTGGCCTGAGCTCCAGTGATGGCAGAGGACAGGGTTTAGACACAGGATCGACTAGTTTGGCTGACAGTGCTACTGAAGCTACCCCTGGATCTGCTCTGTTTTGATCTGGAAGAACTTGATTAGAAAGCAAAGGAGAGAGAGAAGAGCAACCCTGGCCAGAAGTGAATGCTTGACACTGAAGCTGGTATTTAGGAGCAAAGCTACCCTCGCTTGTAGAAGACACACACACGTTAGGATGTGCCCCTGGTTTGCTGCCCTGTGCAGATGCTGGCAGAGACAGTGCTACGTTTGGGTGACTAAGGGGTGCCTGAGTTTTATTTAATAAATGGACACCAAAAAGCTGTTGAGGAGGAAAGGTGTTGGTAGAGCTAGAACTTGACATTTCTGGCTGAAGATCCTTAACCAGGGCCTGGGAGTGCACAGAATGTGCAGGAAATTCAGTGGAAGACGCATCGGGAAGCCTCGGACCCTGAAATGGCACTGCATTCACACTAGGAAGAGCAGTATTTTGGAGAGATGATACACTAACAGGAGACAGGTGACTATCGGAAGCTATGTTTAAAGATATCTGCCGGATCAGGGGACCCCGCCTCCTTTCCAAAAGGGGCACATGTCCGGTGCCTCCAACACCAGATGGGGAGTTGGAGGGCTGTGATTCAACAAATGCTGCCGCCGATGCCTGAGAAGAAGTAATGCTCCCACAGTCAAATGACTTACTTCTGAAATCAGAGACCTCCATCAACGTGGGCATGCAACTGATCTGCTCTGATGCAGCACGTCTCATCTCCCGGTGACTTCCAGGGACACTCAGTGTGTTCGAGCCCAGTGGAATCAAAAGGAACTCTGCTTTATTTGGAAAATCGATTTTGGGGGGTACCTCTGCTTTAGAAACGTCTTCTATGTCTAAGGAGGCCGAGAAGCTGGATGCGTGGGATAAGCTGCTTTCTCTGCTGAGACTCCGAGAGAGAGTGGAATCGAAGCTGGACTCGGTTGAAGAATGCTCTATCTCAGCCAGCCGGAGCCTTTTCTTTTTGGGTGGCAGTTTCTCTGTTGGCAGCTTTGATAAGGTTTCACTGCGCTGAGGCCAACTGAACTTCTCTGACTTTTCTTCATCATGGCCCTGGGCTTCCAGGTCCCGGTCTGGCTCTTCCGTGACCAGAATTTCTGGGACCTGGATGTTGTGCTGCCGGACCAGTCTCAAAGGCTGCCCTAACACATATCGCTCACTTAGAATCTTTCTAGAACTTTCCCGTGGCTCTCCTCTAAGAGCATGTGACAGTGGTGTGTGATGTGTGACATCCCGAGATGGGTGACCTTCCTCTGGGGAGATCCCTATCACTTTCAGAGCCCCAGGCATCCCGGTTCTGCCTAGCTCCTGTAAGGAAAAGGTGGTGCCTCCTTCCAAGGGATCCAGCTTGTCGAATGAACTAGGCCTGCTCAGGGAGTTGGTGTGCTGGATGACAGAGATGCCACCCCCTTGTCTCTTCACCTCCATCTTGTCCTGAGCTGCAGAATTTAGCTGCTGTTCAACCACAGGGCACTGCTTTAGGTGCAGGGCCTGCTCGGGGACTCTGGCCACAAGCTGAACAGGAGAGCTCTGCAGCTGGACGCCTCTGTGTGCCTGGTCACCTGCTATGGTAGTGGCGTGTTTGGATGGGCTGGGAGCAGAGCCCGGGACAGGCCGCAGCTGAAGGACTTCAGCGCTTTCTGGAGATGTCCTGCTTTCACGGGGCTGCAGGTCGTCATCATCGCCTACGCTTTTCATTTTCCTCCTCTTCCTTATCTGGGGTGTCTGCTCCCACACACCTGCAGGAGCAGCAACTTTGTAGTGGAGAACCTGGGGTTGCATCCCTCCAGGCGCAGGGCCGTGCTCTGGCTCTCTCACGGCTACCTTTGTTTTGGGCCCATGTAACTCTGAGCAGTAAAATTTCTTATGATTCTCGAAATTCTCCAGTTTCCGGTACCTGTTTCGACAGGTTTCACACTCAAACATGGTCCCTCGTCCTTGATGGGACTTCTTCTTTTCCAGGTGAGGGGCTTGGGCTGCTTTGCTCTGCACTGGCCCGGGCTCACTGGTGGCTGGGTATCCTTGACAGTTCTCCTCCACAGACTGTCCAGAGCCCAGCATGTGATTCTCACTGGCTGAAGAGTCTTCCACTGCAGCCTGTCTGACCAGGGGACGGTGATGTCCGCTCGGGGGCATAGACGGGTTGGGTCCTGACACAAAGACATCATCATAAAAGGTGCCAATTTTATCATCAAATGACTGGCTTCCTCTTAGAGGAGGAGGGGGAGGGATTATATTTGCAGGGACTGCTGAATATCCTGTGGTTGGCATGGAGTTACTCCTCGTAATAGGCAGGCAGTCCAAGGAAGGAACGGACAGGAGGAACACCTGCTTTGACTTCTCAGTCGGGGTGAACGGGGACTTTGGTATATCCGAGCTGGAACTTGTTCTCCGACCCATTGGTTTTAGGTCAAACTGGAAGGAATCTTTAAATATGTATGATTTGGGGGAGTCAATGCTTCCCCGTCTGGAAAGTGAGGTTCTCCGGGGCTTCACACTATCCAGTTGCTTATCATCGACTAGGGCTTCATTGTCGGAGATCAGCTTTGAAATCCTTTCCTCCAGAGTTTTGCTTGCCAGGGGTGGGCGCATCTGGCCTGCTGAAACTGATGACTTCTCGCCGGTGGCCAAAGCCGCAGGTGCTGGAGCGCTGATTCGAGGCCCTGGAGGTCCACTGTTCTTTGCTGGGTCTGGATCCACGACGGGAAAAGTTCTGGCAAATGGCGTCGGTGGACTCACAGCTTGATCGGCACTTTCAGAACGTGAGAAGTAGCCAGAATCTGTGCTTCCTAAGCTCCGTGGACTCAGAAGCAGCTTTCCTTGCTGCTCCTGGGGGTCGTCTGTGGCCTGCTGCCTTTGCAGCTGCGCGTGTGCTGTCCCACTGTGAGACTCCTGCTTCCCTTCTGACTGAATCACATCCCCTTTCTGGTGGAACTTCTCATCTGTCTCTAGGGAAGACACACCGGCTGGCTGTGACAGTGCGTTTGCGACATGAAGGTCCTTCTGCCTCTGCGTGCTAGGAAGTTCAGGCTTGGGGCTGGCCCCCTGCGGACCGTCAGTTCTGAGTGTGGAAACACTTACGGGGTGGACCACAACTTTGGGTAACTCTGTCAGGGCTTGTGACTCCGAAGGTCTGTCTTGTGAAGAGAAGCCACTGACCACATGATCTGAATTGCTTGAAAGAGATTTGGGTAAAGCTTCAGGATTTGATATCGTCTTCATTATTTGCACAGGTTGTAGGTCCATGACCCCAGGGTCATTCTGCCTCCCGCCTCCAGGCCCCTCCTCCTCACTCTCGCCACTGTCTTCAGCATCTGAATGGACACTAAGTGCTTTGGGGCACTCCTGGGACAGGAACAATCCACCAGCCTCTGGCTGTAAGACGAGACCCAGTTTGATAGTGTGTGCATGGGATTTTTTGTGCTTATATAGGTTACTTTTAGTCTTGAATGAAAACCCACAAGTCACACAGGGGTAGGGCCGCTCTCCAGTGTGAGAGCGGATATGCTTTAAAAGCACGCTGGGCTTGGCGCATGCCCTATTGCAGTACTCACAGATGTATTTGCCTTGCTTTTTGGGCTTCTGATCTCGCAGAAGAAGATTGCACATTTGCTCCACACTCTGACTGACAGCAGAAGTGACGTGGGTTGAGCTGTAAACTGGCCCTGGGGGCGACTGTGTGGAGCTGGTGGGGCTCACTGACGAGGGAGACACGGAATCCATTTGCTGGTGTGGAGGAGTAACCTGAGATCTACTGGAGGGAGTAGTGAGACCTACAGCTGATGTCATTGCTATATTATAGACGGGTTCAAGTTTAGTGTTCTCCTGGGCGTGCAGATCTGTCAGCGAGCCTGTTAAGCCCAGACGTCCCGGAAGCTGCTGATTCTGGTGGCTAGGTTTGGGAACAAGGTGGTCGTGTGGGTTATACAGGTGAGAAACAGACTGGGCTGCCACTGGCTCACTCTTCTCAGCTGAGGCCACATGTACCGGGTATGAGGGACATGGAGAACACTGTGATTCGCCAACCATTTCTTGGGAAGTAGGATTTGGGGCATCCAGGGAACTGTTCTTTAATTTAGAAGGGGATCGTACAGTTTTATTTGGTCTCAGTTTTTCTGTCTGAATTGCACAAGACGAGCCCTTTTGTGACAAGGTGCTCAATTCTGGCTCCATTGCTTTCAGTAAGACATCGAAGGCAGTACTTGGATAGGAGAGGGGCGTGGTGCTACAGCAAGGGGAGCTACATTCACTATTGTCAGTCCTGGATTTACTAGGTGAGGAGCTGGAGTCCTGCTGTCCATCAGGACCACTGAGCCTGGCTGGGTCTGAGCCTTCCGACCTCCATCTCCGCAGCTCTGACCGATGGTGGGGAAATGAGGCCTTCTTTGGGGAGACTAAGTCTTCAGATTTTGAGGCCTCGGCAGTCATCCCAAGTGTTTCTCCATTTTGCTTGGTACATTGCTTCCCATTTTTAGCAGGGACACAATTGTGTTTCTTATGAGCCTCTGACACATTCTGGACAACACTGAGCGATGATGACTTGTCTGTGTTTTGCTTGTGTTTTGTCTGAAGAGGATTCCTCAAGGGGGATTTTGGTATTTTTTTCAGGTGATTCTCAGCAACAATCTTTTTTCGTTTCACACCTTTGAGAGACTCAGAGGCTCCTTTAACACCAGCCTCTAGGATTTCTGTTAAGACAAAAAAATAAAACAGGTTGGTAAAATTGTATACCTGCCATAATTGTTTAACAAATGTGGTTCCTATCAAGAGAGCAAAGCCTCCTTTAACAGAGCCAGAGCCAGGTCCACACTCTGGACATTTTAAGAAGGTACCCAGTCAAAACCTACAGAAACACTAATACAGAGATCATGCTGGGTGTTTCTGGAACACTCTGCCCCTTTCTGGAGGAACCCACGTCATGGAGCTAGATCTTTCACAAGTGGATAATCCTTCCCCATTGCTCACATATCTGCGGACTACTGACACTACATTCTGAGAAGGTTGGCCAAGCAAAGGAGAGTATCTAACCTTCCTACAGGGGTATCTGACTTACTACACTCCCAACCATTAACTGCAAGCTCTAGCAAGCTCTGCACAAGGGATGCTGATATTTGCATGAGCAAAAAGGCTACTGTGTAGTAATGAATTAGTAAATATACCTCTGTGAGTGAGTGAGTGCTCACAGAGGCTCCCTAGTAAGACCTTACTCAAGGTCAGAGAATCTGAGCTTGCTTTACCCAGCAGGGCTGCATAATGGCATGATTTGGCCAAGGGCATGGTTACCAGGTGTTTTGAAAGGTCTACACTTGGCTGTACACTGTACTTTGATCTTGAAAGAAGGAAGTCTTTTGCCCTTGGCATTGTATAAAAAGCCCTTTGAAATAAACCTCAAGGCAGCTGGGTATTGACCCAGGGCCCTCCTGAAGCTATCCTGTGTCTCTGTCTTTCTCTCTGTCTCCGTCTATATTTCTAATACTTCCTCATTCCTCTCTCCTTCCTGCAAGCAAGAACTGTTCGACAAGTCAGAGCTGGACTCTGGCAGACTCCCACACCTCTGGTGGTCATGATATAGTGGTCAGTGGGATCAGGAAGTTTTGTAACCACAGAGATTACATCAATGGACAGAAAGTTACAAAATTCAAAATTAAAGAAATACTCATTTGTGGTTTCTTGCCAAGGACATGATAGAGTCCTGAGATTGTGATGGCTCTTGGTTTAATAAAAATCATCAACATAACTGAGCAAAATATTCACTCCATATGTTTCTTTGAATGTATGAGGAATAAAAGTCAAGTGGACATACAGAGACAGATAGACAAGTAAAACCCACTACAGTAAAGAAAAGAAGACACTGATCTCATTTTAAACTGCTTTGGAAGCAAATCAGTTTAAATGTCATGAACTGTCCAAAATTTCTCTAAACTATTATGCATTTAGTCACTACAATGATTATTCACCATGATTTAATCTGTTTCCGATTTGTCAGATCCTTGGGCATATAAACAGAAATTATTTCTTCATATATTACCTATTTCAGAAAAGCCAAATATTTTAATTCATTACTTTCACGTAACTGTCACAATGTACATATCTGAAATTCACGCTGAACCAAAACATTACATCTCTAGTCATCAGAGAAATGTAAATCAAAATGAATATGAGATACCACCTTACACCTGTCAGAATGGCTATGATCAAAAACACTAATGACAGTGTATGTTGGAGAAAATGCAGAGCAAGGGGAACACTCCTCCACTGTTGGGAGTGCAAACTTGTACAACCACTGTGGAAATCAGTATGGCAGTTTCTCAGAAAATTGGGAATCAATCTACCTCAAGACCCAGCCATACCACTCTTGGGCATATACCCAAGGAATTCTCAATCATACCACAAAGATACATGCTCAACTATGTTCATAGCAGCATTATTTGTAATAGCCAGAACCTGGAAACAACCTAGATGCCCGTCAACTGAAGAATGGATTAAGAAAATGTGGTACATATACACAATGGAGTACTACTCAACAGAGAAAAACAATGACATCATGAAATTTGCAGGTAAATGGATGGAACTAGAAAATATCATCCTGAGTGAGGTAACCCAGACTCAGAAGGACAAACATGGTATTACTAACTCATAAGTGGATACTAGATATAAAGCAAAGAACAATCAGACTGCAACCCACAGATCCAGGGAGGCTACCTAGCAGGAGGGGACTCTAGGATGACTGTGGCTTATAATCAGTTTTGGTTTTACTCAGTCACTGCTTTAGTGAAACATTTCACTATTAGGATAAGAATTGTACTGTATCAAGCTGAGGAAAGAATATGCTGGCTGTACTTTCAGGAGATGGGGGAGTCTAAAGTCTTTTTAGATTATGGATTAGCCTATAGAAAAATGTCTGCCGTAAATCAAACAGTGAAGGGAAAGATGAATAGGAATCTCACACAACTTAAGTAAAACATAGCTCTCTGAACAGATGAAGATAGGTTTCTTCTGTATTCCAGAATCTAATCAATATTTATATGTATTATTCAGCTATCATTTGGCTTAAAAGGGCTTATTGGGAAATGTTATCATTTTTACTATTTTCTACAGAGAAAATACTTTACTGTTTAAAATAACCCTGGACTTTTAAATTATAACCTGTTTTTATGTTCAAACTATCTGAGTATTATTTCTCCTGCAGTTGTACATAAAATGTTTTTATGCTAAAAAAAAATAAAAAACAACAATAACAAAAAAAAACCCCATTACACTGTAACTGTAATACTCACTATGCCTTTTTTTTTTTTGGTTTTTCGAGACAGGGTTTCTCTGTGTAGCTTTGCGCCTTTCCTGGATCTTGCTCTGTAGACCAGGCTGGCCTTGAACTCACAAAGATCCGCCTGCCTCTGCCTCCCGAGTGCTGGGATTAAAGGCGTGCGCCACCACCGCCCGGCTTCACTATGCCTTTTATGATGATGGCAGTTTACACATATGTTCTGTTCCTGCTGTGACATGCATGTATGTGCTCTCACAGATATACTGAGTGAAGAGAAGATGCCTACTCCACTGCAGACCCCTCTCCTCCCCAGGGGCATGATCGGAAGGCAGGGGCACCACTCACGCACTGTAGTGAAGCAGCATGAAGTACTGGCTGTTTTCTACAGAGCTGTGCTGAGCAAGCCTTTTGTATTCTTCTAGGCAACCTTTTATGAAGTGACATTTTCCTCACAGGCTTCCCCTCAAGATACACATAACAAGTCATGACTTGCTTGTGGCACTCTTTGAGCTACCAGACAAGGGTGACAAACTGAGAAATGATGATCACCCGAAGGGGGAGTAGTCTCCCCACCCATTTCCCAAAAGCCAGGAGGTGAGCTGTCACAAAAGTGAAAGCCATTAGGCTCTAAAAATAACTCTACAGGCAAGGATGGGAAGTCACTCAGGAGGGTGGCCCGTGGACCTGAAACCCTGCCTACACTGAGTCTCATCAAAGTCCTGACTGGGCATGTATGATAATTTTATTATTTCACATACTTTCTGGAAGAAGCTGTTTTCAAGTGTTCATATTTCAAAAATCAGCTCTTCCTCTGTAGCTCAGCCTGTCCTGAACTGGAGATCCTATTGCCTCTGCCTCCTGAGTGCTGGGATTATTTATTTCTATCACAATGTCAGATTGCTTTGTTGTTGTTGTTTTAATTAAATGGTGCCTGACATTGCAAAGAAATCAACCTGTAGGTGAAAGAGTCAAAATTATGTTGTTTAAATAAAAGTAATAAAATGTGGGCTTTGTACAGAAAATGGAAGTTGGTTGTAAAGTGCAGGTGGCCTGCAATCTTAGCACCCAGGAGGATGAGGAGAGTAAACTGTGTGCTTGAGGCCAACTGTGTGCTCAGGGCCACACACTAAGGTTGTCTCAAGAGAAAGAGAAAATAACAGAATTTCTAAATATCTACATTTCCGTGTTATTTCTGAAAAAAAAAAAACTCCTATAGTTAAGAATCTGAATAATATTTGGGCAACATGTTCCTATTTCAGATACAACCGGATTCCTCTATCAATTGTCATTCAATTTTTATCCAGTTTGTAAAGTTGCTTATCTTCAATTCTTCCTCTGTATCTTTAATTTTAGTATATGGTGTACTGTGTGTGTGCACCTGTGTCCTATGCCTATGTGTGTGTGTGCACCTGTGTCCTATGCCTACGGGTGTGTGTGTGTGTGTGTGCACCTGTGTCCTATGCTTATGGGTGTGTGTGTGTGTGTGCACCTGTGTCCTATGCCTATGTGTGTGTGTGTGTGTGTGTGTGTGTGTGTGTGCACCTGTGTCCTATGCCTATGGGTGTGTGTGTGTGTGCACCTGTGTCCTATGCCTATGGGTATGTGTGGATGCACCTGTGTCCTATGCCTATATGTGTGGGTACACCCACAGGTACAATGTAGAGACCAGAGCTTGCATTGAACGGGTCTTCCTTTCCACCTCTCCACCATAATTTCTGAGGTAGGATTTCTCACTGCACCCAGATCTTGTCATTTGAACCTCACTGACTAGCTGGCAAATCTCTAGGATCCCCCAGTATGGGTATTAGAGGCATGTGCCACCATGCTCAGCTTTTCTGTGGTGGCTGGGGACTGAAGTCAGTTCCTCATGCTTGTGGAGCAAGCACTTTACCCACTGAGCCACCTCTGCACACCCGCTTTTTAAATTTATTGTATTTATTTATTACATTTACTCATGCATTTATGTATGTATGTTTGTATATTCGTCTGTATGTCTGTGAACATCTATGTGCCACGAAGCATGTAGAGTTCAGAGGACAACTTATGGAATTGGTTCTCCCTTTCTATTATGTGTGTGCCAGAGATAAAATTGATCAGGCTTGGAAACACACACTTTTACATACTGAGCCATCAGGCTGGCCCATTTCTGTTTTTGATATATGGTCTCAGTAGTTCAGGCTTGAACTCCCAGTGATCCTCCTGCCTCAGCCCTTTGAGTGCTGGGATTACAGGTGTGTAATCCTGGCTCCATTTGCATCTATCTTAGCATCTAGTAAACACTTCTTCCCCTCAAACTCTCCTTTGCCTTCTAGCTTACTTAAGGAAACTTTTCTTCTAGTACATCTCCCAACATACTTGCTAGTACACTTTCCTTTGGGGTAAGGTTCTTTTCTTTAACATCAACTATTTATTGTGACCACCCTTGCAATGATTTACTTTCTTTCCTTTCTTCTACTCTTTTCTTTCTTTGGTTTCTTCTGTTTAGCTTTCTCTGTAATTCCCTAATGCTTTTCCTTTATGCCAACAATTTCATTTTCAAGCCATTAAGCTCCTGTTTTGATTTCATTTATTAGCTTTGGAATGCTGTTGTTATTTTATTCCCTTAGTTTTTTACTCCCAATTTCATCTCATTTCATTCTCTCAAGTTCTCTCTTGTTATAATATTTATGATGTCATGAATTCAAAGTTACTTCTGTTTCTGTCACATTGTTTTCTTGAAAGCTATTTTTGGTCTGTCTTTCATGTTCTCATAGCCTTTCTCTGGCTGTCACTCAAGGACACATTCTAGGTCTTTTTCAAGCTGTACTCTTTCCTTCTTGCTTTTGCTAGATTTCTATCACAGATATTGGGAGGGGAGAAGGTAATGGTGATGAAACAGAGGAGCATACAGAAGGTTTTTTTCAGGGCTGTGTCAGAATGAAAAGCTGCCTGTAACTCAGGTAGTGACGGCAAGACTTTTCACAGAGACAGAACACAAAGCCTAGGGACAGTCGGCCAAAGGTTCCCAGGTTTCCTGTCTTTATATGGGAGAAGTGAGCTAGTTTGGGGGGAATCATTTCACTTTGCATTCCAAAGAACTTCGATTCAATATGCATGTATGGACTGTGAACTGTAGCTGGAAATTCAGGGCAAGTCATTTTCAGTAGGAAAATGGTTAGGCTAATTATGGCAGAGCCAGTTAACATAACATTACAGGGCCATTTAAAATAATTACTAAGATTATACAGCAATCTGAAAATTATGATACATGAAGTATACATGCACATTCTTTTCTTCCCCTAGAGAGAGGTCTGGGCTAGAGGCAGAGATCTGGGAATACATAGTGAGAGCTCTTTTTGTAAAAGTAAATAAATGACCAGCCAAGGAGAACATGTTGTGGAGAGAAAAAGAAGTCTAACATCAGAGGTCTGGGTAATTGCTACATTTAAGGGTGAGCTAGGAGTAAGAAGAAGGTAGTAATTCAAAAGACACATGAAACCTGTGATAGTGAAGTGCCTGGGGACCAGAGTTTAGACAATTTTCACACAGCAGCTGCTGTGGCCAATAGTGTTAAACACACAAGAGAGTACTAAGGAGAGGTCACCAGGCTTGCTGCTCATGGGAACGGGAGGATATCCTCATGTCTGAAAGCAGGGTAAGTAGGTTCCAGAGGTCAAACCCATCTCATTTGTGGGGGAAGTGTGGAGGAGGGGAGAGCACTGAGGCCATCGAAAGGAGCCTGCTTCCAGGGAACACAGTTATGAAGGAAAAACCTCCCATGTTACTGTCAGGGCAGAGAAGAAATGTCTCAGGGTGAGAGGGCTGAGTGTGCTTGTAGGTAGAAAGCTACTCTCAGTAGAGAGGAGACAGAGATGCAAGACAGAGAACTAGACCATCAAATTCATGGCGAAGAGGTGTTATCAGGAAGCCCTGGAGCAGCGAGGATGAGGGACTGTGCTGGAGATGAAGAAACAAACAGCAGAAGTGCTCTCAGAGGTGCTGCATCTCTGGCTCACTCCTGGTGTAGGGGGAGGGCGGGGCAGAGGGAAGCACTTTCAAGTCAAGGGAGTTTCATGGACATGGTGTGCAGAAAAGTGTTTAAGACACACACAGAAACAGCAAGTAAGCCCTGCTGCACATACACAGTGGACTGGGGACCACAGTGGGAAAGGATTCTGTCAGCAGGTTATGCTCAGGCCTGAGTACAAGGAGGAGAGGTGGCGATTTGCACAGTAGGAAACAGGAAGCCACAGCAGTTCACTGCCAAGCTCTTCCTTCCTCCAGGAATATGATCAAGAAATATTAATATGGCGGCTTCTTAAATCTCACCCATCTCCCCAACCTTTACCTACTCCATTTTTATAGTACTTAAAGAAAACTAAACGATCAGCCCAAAACTTTGTATTGAGAAACAATTCAGCTTTCAACAGTGAAGGTTAAACATGGAATAGGGAGACTACGGTTCAGTCAATAAGGTGTTTAGCAGTCAAGCAAAGAAACCTGAGTCTGGATCCCCAGAATCCATGTGTGTGTGTGTGTGTGTGTGTGTGTGTGTGTGTGTGTGTGTGTGTGAGAGAGAGAGAGAGAGAGACAGACAGACAGACAGACAGACAGACACACGGAGGAAGGGAGGGAGAGAGGAAGGGAGGGAGGAAGGGAGGGAGGGAGGGAGGGAGGGAGGGAGGGGAAGGAAGGAAGGAGGGAGGAGAAGGGGAAGAAGGGAAAAGAGAAGAGAAGAGAAGAGAAGAAAAAGCTGGGTGTGGCAGTGCACATCTGTGACCCTAGCACGGGGAAGGTGGAGACAGGAGGATTTCTGGGCTGGCCAGCTAGTCTCACAGAATCATGAGCTCCATGTTTGGTGAGTGAAAATATTGTCTCAGAAAACAACAAGAATGATAGAGGAAGAAAACCAATGTCAGCCCCTGTCCTCAATACACACATGCAATGCACACACATGAACATGTGCATACACCTATAACCCTCCCATACAAAGACTTAATCGGAAAATCGGAAACAGACTTCCCTGCCAGCAGGCCTTCAATCTGAATCTATGCACACAAATGAGCTCGGGAGCACAACGGGAAGGAATTCTCAAAAGACTGGCAAAGCTGCCACTGCTTTGAAGTCCACCACGTTAGAGATGTTATCATGAAGCTGTAATTTCCACATGGCCATGTGGAAAGCAAATAATGGCCAGCAAAACGAGGACAGCCCAATCCCTGGAACACGCGAGCAGCTTTCCTTCAGTCTGCAGAGGCTGTGCAAGCGTGATGAGATTGTGGACTTTGAAATGAGGAAATTATCCTGAACTATAATGGGATCCTTCAAATTTCACTGCAGAATCTCTGGTTAAACAGCAGCCAGGAAAGAGACTGGACTGTGAGACCTGACCTGGCCCTGCTGTCTACAAATCTGCAGAGGGGCTTGGGTATTCCTCAGAGCGAGAGCGTATGGTCAACCTGGACCTGGAGTGTCCTCAGACTCTTGTGTCAAAGGCCTGGGCCCAAGGCAACTTTACTCAGAGGTGGAACTTTGGAGAATGAACTGGATTATGGGGCCTCAGACTTCATCGGGGATTGATCCATCAATGGTTCACAATCAGATGCATTACTACAGAGCAGGGCTTCAGAAAGTGGATTCTGCTCTTCGGTGTCAGGTGGTCATGAGGTAAATAGTCTCCAAGATTCTCTGCTTTACCTCCTGCCCAGAGAAGTGGAGCTGGACCACCCAGAAACTGTGAACCAAAGCAATCTTTCCAGCCTGTACATTATGTCTTGGGGATGACTCAAACTGCATGTGCTTAGCATATGCAAACTCTTCCAACATAAAGAAGAAATAACTGAACACAAAGGAATAAATGAATGAGTGAATGGAGAAAAGAACATTGATCCAATGAATGGAGTGGTCTGAAGAACTGAGAGTGGCCCTGAGCTGAAAGCCAACAAGTCAATTTAAGAAGGACTAAGGAGTAGAGCCGCAATACAGACTCTTGCCAATAGGCTATAGGAGCAAGAAAAAAGATTGTCCTTACCACCTCGAGGAAGAAACAGCCCTCCAACACCTTGATGGAGCCCACTATATGGACAGAATGGCAGGATGGTGAATACTTTAAACTGCTTAGTTGTTCAGGGGTGAATGCCTCACAAGAATCAGGGCACTGGGTTCGATGCCCTGCACCACACACATTAATAATCATCATCTTAGCAAATGAAAATAAAAATTAACCATCTAGAGCAACAGAAACAGACTGTCTCTGCTAAGGCCAAACGCGACTGCTGGAAGTTGACTGAGCACAGCATGTCTTCTAACCACAACCAAGTTCAACCAGAAATAAACAGCGGGAGAGATCTGGAAAATCCCCGGCTGTATGGAAATTAAGCAATGTAATTAACTAGCTAGAGAGGAAAAAGAAGTCATCAGGGAAATGAGAAAAATCAACACAAAACTTGCAAACTAGGAAGCCATGATAAATATTTGCCTCACATGCACTGCCACAATGCCACACACCACCGCACTGCCACAATGCCACACACCAACACAATGCCATGCACTACCACAATGCCACACACCACCACAATGCCATGCACTGCCACAGTGCCACACACCACCACAATGCCATTCATCCCCACTCAGAAACAAAGCCCAGTGACCTCTCACTGTATGACTGGGATGAGAGGAACTCTTCCAGAACCACTGCTGTTCTTAATCATTTCTTGAGAGCAACCAGCTTATACAATAAGCCAGAAGTGATGATAAGGATGAGCCCCAAATAATTGACCAAAAGTCTTGAGTGGTCCCTCCTTACCAAACTTACAAATATCAATCATTTTACTAACACCAAAGCTGGTACAAAATATAATGAAAATGCTTTATTTATAACAGAAACCTGAAAACTCATAGAAGTAAATTTTATACCAAGTATTAAAAACAGGCAGAAAATACAACAGTCTTGTGGTATGATGCATCTGGAACATGAAAGGGGGCATAGAGGTAAAGAGTGGGGATGTTCAAGTTCAGAGATACGAGTCTCAAAAAAGTCGGGAGCGGGGATGGCACATCATGCCTCTGGCAAGAATCAATATTGTGAAGGTGCCAAATCAATTATTTTCAAATTTCTATATTTTACAAAATTTCAAGAATAAAAAACCCTTCAGTTTCTAATATGACAAGCCACATGTTTATTCAGAAAAAATAAACCTAAATTAGACAACGGCATTCTGGGAAGGACTGTAAGGACAAATCACAGCCATAACACAGCACTTCCCCTAAGATCAAATCAGTGGCGAAATGGGAACTTATAAAGGCTTAATATGTTATAAAGCCAGAGTTCAAAACCTTAGAAAAAAGGTGGCACCATTTTCAATATAAGATTCTGATCTCATATATGAGATGATAAAAAATAAATGGGAGGTTATAAGCAAACATCGTGTAAAAAAATAAAACCAAAGATTCAATATAAAAAAATAAAACCAGAGAGACAGCTAGAAAAGCACAGGTAAGTTCTTGGCTTATCTTCTGCTGGAAACATATTAAGTTTTTAAAAAGCAAACAAAAGAAAAGTGATTTAAATACATTAAAACTTCAGTCTCTAGGTATGTAAATCTATGTAAATATACACAAAGTTAAAAAAAATGAGAAATGTACCTGCAGTAGATGAAAGGTTGATATTGTAATGTATAAACTGTTTTTATGTGGGTTTTCTGGTAAATGGAAATTAAATAATTAAGCCTTCTCTGAGAACTGGTTAATTAAACAAAGCACCAGCATTATCAGCTTGGAGGTAATGAAGCACTAGAAAGATACAGAAGTTACCAAGTCATGATCCATGAAGAATTAAAGTCCCTCAACTCAGAACATTAGTGTCCTTTTCCCCAGGACAGGTTGGCATCCTCAAAAGGGAGCTTAAGGAGGCTGTGTAGTTCTGGCCATCTAAACAACAGTGGAAAGGCAGACTCTAGCGCACACTGTGAATGGCGTGCATGGTAAGTCTTGAATGGTCTCCGGTCTGGGAGCTTCAAGGTCCTGGTCTACGAGTGGGAATGAACTGGATGAAAATCAGGCTTTGCGCATCCTGCAGTTCACTTTCCATGGCTCCCAAAGTCACAAACCTAAAACTATTAGGATCATCTTAGACTGCTGTTCTCCCAGAAGTCTGGAAGAAGAAAATTGATCTTCTCTGAAGAAAGATTTCAATTTAGCCTTCAAAATACTTGCATAGTTTTCAAATAAAATGTCCAGTACATGTTCAAAGATAACAAACCACCCGAGAAAAGAACTCAGCATCAAAGAACCATTACCATAAATGTAGTAACAGAGAGCCAATAAGCCATCACAAGGAAAGATTTTGTGTTGATTTTGTTGAGGAAGAATACTGAAAGTCTAGAGGAGAACCATAGGGTATAACAGAGACCCTGTAGATGGGAAAAAGCCAAATATAATACAATAAGGCTTAGAACCTACTGGAAAGATTGAAGTTCATATTAGAACTGGCAAAGATAATAGGCTGAAGGACATGTCAGAGGACAAAGGATGTCAGAGCCCTAGTCAGTTATGAAAGGTCTTTGGGGAGCTTTGACGGTAAAGAGTGGGCATTCTTTGTGGAGAAAAGAAAGAAAACCTTTGGGACACTAAACACATGAATTTCCAGTTTTAAAAGCACTCTATGAAACACAAGCAAGATAAACAGTTTCCCATGCGCTCCACAGTGGGAAAGTGTAAAAGTCAAAGACAACATTCTTAGTGAGAAAAGCGTATTGACAATAATTGTGAAAACGCAGATTGCTTTCAAGGACCAACAGTTTTGACATGTAATATTACAAAGTGCCCTAGAGGAAATGAACTTCCATGCCAGATTTCTACCTTCCCGACCCAGCAAGACTTCTCCACACTGAAGGTAAAGTAGATACTGCCTAAAAGATGACACTTGAAAGAATTTGCCACAACAGGCACATATTAACTCAACATAATAGACACACACTGATAGAGAAATTCAACCCAGTAGACACATACTGATAGAAAAAATCAACACAACAGTCACTAATGGAGAAATTCAATACAACAGACACATTATTAATAGAGAAACTCTACACGACAGTCACTAATAAGAAAGTCAACACAGCAGACATATTAGTAGAGAAATTCAACACACAGACAACACAGAGAAATTTAGAACAGCAGACACACACTAACAGAGAGATTCGACATTGTTCTTTAAGCAAAAGCAAAGTTTCAGAGAGAGAAAACTCACATAAGGCAAAACCAAGAGCAAAAATGTGACTCATGGGTGGACCAGCCAAGACGCCAAAACTAAGCTGCAGACTGCATCTCCAAGTCCTCCAAAGGCTCACGCTTTAAGGCTATTCCCAGCTTGGTACTAGGTGGTGTATAAACTCCAAGGACATAGTCTTATGTCTTTGGAGACATGCCCTCGAAAGGAGACTGTGGACACAGCTCCTGAGCTAGCGTCACTGAGACAGCAGCTTCTTGTGTCTCCCCAGGGCCCCAAACCATTCCAGCCAATCAACCATGGACTGCATCTTCCACAACTCTGAGCTAAAAGAAACCTTTCCTTCGTGTTTATTATCTATGACATTCTGTCAACATGCAGACTGCCAACTCAATACAAACTGCAGGAAACATAAACAAGTACAGAGAATCCAAACACAGGATAACGATGGGTGAGTCAAAAGCAGGTGAATGGATCAGCCC
>CABHPR010150464.1:0-15830 GCA_902168415.1 Peromyscus melanophrys | reverse complement strand
TTTTTTTTAAACTTACGTTTTTTTATTTTATTTTATTTTTTTAAGAAAACAGAGCCAGGCATATTTGGCGCACACCTTTAATCCAAGCACTCAGGAGACAGAGGTAGGTGGATCTCTGAGATCTCAGCCAGATCTACATAGGGAGTTCCAGGCTATCCCGGAGTACCCAGTGGGACAGTCTCAAAACAAAACAAAAAGACTTAAAAAACAAGGGCTGGAGAGATGGCTTAGAGGTCAAGAGCACTGGCTGCTCTTCCAGAGGTCCTGAGTTCAACTCCCAGCACCCACCTGGTGGATCACAAAGGATCTATAATTCCATCTGGTGCCCTCTTCTGGCCTGCAGGCAAAATACTGTATACATAATAAGTTTTTAAAAATTTAAAAAACAAAACAACCAGGGAATGCTGGCAAAAAAGTTAGACAAGAGGAGGTTCTTACACTGTGCTGGTGAAAATCAAACCAGACTAGCTACTATGGAAATCAATATTGCAGTTTATCCATAGAAAGGATAGATTTCCACATAGCACAGTTATACTGTGTAACTACATCAAGGGCTCGAAGTCACAGCCACACTTTCACAACCGCCTTTGTTACAGCCCATGCACAACAGTAAGGTATGGATCTGTCCCCAGTGTCCAAAAACGAATGGATGAAGAAAATGTGGGATGTCTACAGTGCAACTGTTTTCAGCCACGAAAATCCACTTAGTTGTTTGCAGCAGAAACAATGCAGATAATATTAAGTGAATTAGGCCAATCAAACGTTTTCTCTTACCTGTGCCTCCTAGATTTTATATAGATACAGATTTGCACAAGTATGTAAACCATGACAGGAGAACAGGTGGGATAGAGCTGAGAAAAGGGAGGGTCGGGAAGTATCAGATAAAACATGTTCAACATCAATAAACGCACACATGCACAGAAGGTTAAATACATGTATTACAGAGAGCTAGACACAACACCCGACTTCTCACCCAGACAGGGATCCCGGGACAGACCCACGTATGGATACCACCAAAGTCCAACTTGGTGAACTATGAGGTTTTTTGGTAATCTGTTGTTTTTCAAGACAGGGTTTCTCTGTGTAGCTGTGGCTGTCCTGAACCGTGAGTTTTATTGGGGTCACTTACAGGAATATGGGTGAGTGATTACTTACAGGAGCAGAAATGTCTCAAAGACAGCTTCATCACCAAGGAGCACCCCAGCATGGGTGACAGCTCACAAAGCTGGGAACCTGCACACTGCACAGCCTGCAGGCAGCTCAACAGGTTGGAGTGTCCTTTCCAGGTGCCTCAGTTGTTCTAAACCTGTTCCAGAGAACTGTTCTGTTACAAGAGTCTTTGCAGCTCAGCTTTGCTTTGAGAGGGACTCTGAGCTTTTTTGTTTACTCTGGCAGAGAGGGGGCCTAGTGATTCTGGTCAGTTTCAGGTACTTCCTGGAGCTATTTTGAGTTGTTTGCCTTCCTGCTCTGCAAAGCTGTCTGAGAGGGACTCTGAGCTTTTTTGTTTACTATGGGGGGGGGGGGTGGTAGTATTTCTGGTCAGTTTCAGGGACTTCCTGGAGCTATTTTGGGTTGTTTGCCTTCTTGCTCTGCAAGATGCGATGTTTTAATCTTGGAGGAAACTGTTACACAACTATGGATAACAGAATTTTCCCAAGTTCCTGCCCTGAGAAAATTCCTCCCAGAGTCCTGGAAAGACACTAGACACTATGTACAGTGTGGGGTATCTGAGGGAAAGGAATCTACGTACACTATGCTCTTTTGTCCATTTACTTTATTCTTTTATGACAAAACTCTATCTATACAGCTTCAGTTCTGTCCTGAGTCTCAGTTCCTCTTTGTACCCAGTTTTCCTGTCCTCATAGTTTTAGTAAGCTCCTATGCTTTTGACCTGATCTTCATCCTCTGTTCCTTCATCCTCTATTTATCCTTCCTGGCTCCTTACCCCTGGCCCTGATAAACTCCACAAGAGATCTGCCTTACCCTCTACAGAATCTATGTTTTCCTCTCTTCTCCCTGGCCACGTGGTTCTGTCTCTCCCTGTGGAATTCCACTCCAGTCTTTGGTTGTGCAAAAAGCCCTATTGTCCTCAATCAATTGCTCTGGAATGCCCCTAGGCTTGAAGGCAAGGGGTGGTATGAGCTTCATTTGCACAAGAAACAAAGCTGTGCATCTGCCTCCTGCTAGTCTCCTAGGCCTTGTAGGGTGTTAGCTAATCTAGTGGATCAGCATCTGAGAAGCTTAGCTGTTTGCCAATGTGGTCTGGGAGTATTTGGGCATGCAAGAATTTCATAGCAGAAGACAGCTGAAATATTAAGGCTGTATAACACCAAATATTCCATGATAAATGGCTTCCCATTTGATGGACCCTTGGCCGGTCAAAGTATAGCTTTACTATGATAGACCCCAGACTCAGAGCACTATCCTCTCAGGTGGGCGCCCCAGAAACCCAGACTCCAGACCAGTTGATGCAATCGCAAGAGGATTTATTTTGATCGTTTGCGCAAACGGACCCCCCTACACCATTCAGTGAGAGGAGCCCTGAACAATAATTGCATGCATCTTTTAAAGGCAAAACCCATAAAATTAGCATAGCATTCAGGGCAATACATAATCGGCTAGTTTAAAAATCAATACCGGGGAGGGGTGTATAACTATGGGGACTTTCCATGGGGGCTGTTTTTTTCTTCCTAGAATAGCCACAGGATGTTCTGCTAGACCCAGATAATGTCACAAGATTATTCTGCTGATGCCACAAGAAATATCACAAGAATATTTCTGCTGAGGCTAACAGTTTGGGGGTCTAAGACTGGTACTCGTTCCTCTTTCTCATGTTTAACTCTTTCAACTACACAGCTGAATCTCTGTAATATATTCTTGCCGCCCGAAAGACACAGCAGTGTTGTACTCCTGTAATCCTAGCACTTGGGAAATGAAGGCTAGAAAATTGTGAATTTTGCGACCAGTCTGGGCAGCACAGTAAGTTTTCAGGACATACTGAGCTGAGGAATTCCAGGCTATAGAAGGAGACTGTCTTTATTTTTATTTTTGGTTTTTTGAGATAGGCTTTCTCTGTAGCTCTGGCTGTCCTGGAACTCGCTCTGTAGACCAAGCTGGCCTCGAACTCAGAAATCGGCCTGCCCCTGCCTCCAGAGTGCTAAGATTAAAGGCATGTACCACCACCACCCGGTTGAGAATGTCTTTTTTTTTTTTTTTAAAAAAAAAAAAAAGGGGAGCTGGAGAGATGCCTCAGAAGTTAAGAGCACTGGCTGCTCTTTCAGAGGACCCGAGGTTCAATTCCCAGCACCCACATAGCAGCTCACAGCTGTCTGTAACTCCTGTTCCAGGGCATCTGATGCCCTCATACAGACATGCATGCAGGAAAAACACCAATGTACATAAAATAAATAAATTATTTGAGAAAAAAAAAGAGGAACTGGGATATTAGGGATGTTAAGCTCAGTCTGTTAAGGGTCTGCATCATTCAGAGACCCACCAGTCTGGCCATGAATATACGTTAACAAAGAGGAGGCTTTTCTTCAGATACTGGCTCAAGGGCTCCACCAGGCCTGGGGATTCCCAGATGCAGTGCCGAACCACATTAGTCAGGGTTTGTGAAGGCAAAGAATATAAGGTTACATACATTCTGTTTTGCAAACAGATGTCTTGCAAGTATCCCAATTAACTAGAGCAAAACAAGCTTTTGTTTACAGGGTCAGAACCAACGTTAACCTTGTGACCTATGACCTTGCATACACAAGTTTTGTTAGAGTTGTACAAGACTATGCGATTACAGAAACAACCCTTAACAGTCCTTAACGTTTGGTAGGTCCAATTTTGCTTTATGATTCTCTGAAGCACAGTAATTTTAAACATAAAGTTAGCCATCAACATAACATTGTCCATCACAAGTCACAGAGCAATTACCTATTATGTGAAAACTCCTAGATTGGATCTTGTGAATGAAAATCCCTAAAAACGTTCATGTCTGGCCATAAACACAAAGCTCTTGAAGGAGTCTGTGTCTGCAGACTGGGGGACAGATGGAATTTCAGTGCTGTGGCGAGACTGGAATTTTGTAGCTACAGAGCCTGATTACTTCATCTTGGGCTAGTGTTCAGCTCTAGACAGCCATGCCTTGCTCCACTCTGTATCTCAACTAACACCTTGTGTGTGATAATGAATAAAAACCTTAAGAGCTACTAACTTAGCAGAACGCAAGCGTCCACCAACCTAAGAGCTGAGATTATCAATAGCATATGAAGCCTGTAAAATAGTTCCCCCATCTCTACGTATCTGCCTCTCTGGGGTGCTCACCAATGTGCTTTAAAAGACTTTCTTTGTTCTGTAAAACTATAAAAACCTCGTGAAACTACTTTCACATTGGAACATGGAATTTGGGGGCACCTAAATCTGTTCTGGGGCCACGGTCACCCAATGGCTGCAGAATAAACTGTCTTATTCTCTTAAAGATGTGAATTGAGGTTTTTGGTCTCTAGTGCAGAGTGCAGCAGGGGGCAACAGGAGTCTCCTGGAGAACAGGGCGCCTAGTGGATGAGGTGCAAGCAGACCACAGACTGCAGACCAGCAGTGCAGACCTGGAAGGGGAGGGAGCAGCATTCCTTCAAGCTCATCCCTCGCTCTCCTGAGTTGGAAGCAAATGCCCTTGCCCACTCTCCAGAGTACTTACTTACCCTTTCCTAATAAACCCTCTTGTTCCTATTTCTAAAAAGGAAAAGAAGTCATTTGAGACCAACGCAGGCTGTTATGGGCCTGGAACGTTCAGTGATCCACCAGTCTGACCACGAATACATTTTAACAAAGAGGAGGCTTTTATTCAGATACCGGGGGCCAGGTCTACACTGGGCCTCCGGATTCCCAAATGCAGGACAAGCCACCTTAGTCAGGGGTTTATAAAGGTAAAGACAAAGATACATTCTGAAGGTCATCTTGAGCAAAACAAGCTTTTGTTTACAGAATCAGAAACAGCAGTTGACCTTATGACCTATGACCTTGCACAAAGAACAGCTTTGTTAAAATTGTACAAGACCAGACAATTACAAAAATCAACCCTTAACAGCCCCTGACATTTGGAAGTCCACTGTTGCTTTACAGTTCTCTTAAGCACAGGAATTTTAAACTTCTAAACATGAAGTTAGCCATCAATGGAACGTTAGACATCTCAAAGTTACAAGAGAACCTGTTTCCAAAAAGTGTGTGTGAAGGGGGGTGTTGGGGGGAGCTGGAAAGATGGCTCAGCCCTTAAGAGCACTTACTGCTATCTCAGGAGACCAGAGTTCAGTTCCCAGCCCTCGGTCAGCTGGCTCCCAACTGCCTGTGAATCCAGCTCAGGGGATCTGATGCCATCTTCCGGCCTCTTGGGACACAGAGTAAGAAATATTTTGAGGGCTGGAGAGATGGCTCAGGGGTTAAGAGCACCGGCTGCTCTTCCAGAGGTCCTGAGTTCAATTCCCAGCAACCACATGGTGGCGCACAACCATCTGTAATGAATGGGATCTGGTGCCCTCTTCTGGCCGGCAGGCATACATGCAGGCAGAACACTGTATACATAATAAATAAATCTGTATTTTGAGAGCTGGGTATGGTGGCACACACCTTTAATCCCAGCACTCCAGACGCAGGTGGATCTCTGTGTTCAAGGGCTGTTACACAGAGAAACCATGTCTCAATTTTTTTTTAGAAAGCAGCACTGTTGATGAAAAGACACTAGCCTGTTAGGGTCCAAGAACCTGGGAATAAGTAATCCACCACAAAAGACTGGGTTCAAGCAAGCCAAAAATTTATTTTAAAAAACTGGTGTCAGGGAAGCCACAGGGTTTGGGCTCCACCTGCATTCCTGAGGCAGGGGCAGCAGCCAGTTTTAAAGGGGAAAACCACAAAGAGACAGCTCTGGAGTCCCATCCAATCATAACCTATGGGGAGAAGCGGTTGGGGACTCTCCACGGTGACACACTTTCTTTCAGCCAATCAGAAGGGGTTGGAACGTTTGTGGTTTACATGTGTGAGGGGCTTCGAGGGCTGCAGTCTGGCCTCAGGAAATTGTGGGTAGCAGCTCAGGGCAGACTGGGACAAAATGGAGTTTCTGCTAACTAGGATCTAATAAACCCACTCAAATATGTGGCTCTGGCAGGCCTTGCCCTTCTCCCCCATTCCCTCTGCCTTGCTAAAAAACATTAGATTACATCCCTAAAGCTAGTCACCAAGGTCTCTTCCCTTATTTGGGCACGTCCTCCTTCTGAGGCCAACAACTACTAAGGTCCAGCAATCAAAAGCCCCCTGTGGCTCACCTAATTAACATGCCCAATTAAAATTAAACACTCATCCTAACACAAGGTTCCCCCTTTCCCTTTATAAACCACCATTTACCTATGGGTCTTTCTGTCCAGAGGCAGTCCTTTGTCGTCCCTTCCCCTCCCTCCAGGACAAATAACCCCTCCCCCTCTCCCCTGTTCCCTTCCCCTTCCCCTTCATCCTCTGTCTCCTGTCTTTGTCTCTTATTCCCTGTTCTTTGTCCCTCTGGGGCAGATAAATCTCCTTTGTCCGGAGAACTCGGTCTTGGGGGTCCTGAGCCGACACCGATTCTTTCAGCAGAGCCCTGTTCTGATCCCCCCTAGCACCGGAACCACCTTTGGGAGCCTTGGGATTCGAGTCGGCTAGCAGGGCACATTCTGGGATGGAACAGACAACTGATCTGATTCAGGGTATATCTGCCAAGAGAAAGAGACACTGGTATCCTGGAATAAAAGCAAACTGTTATAAACGCCTGTCGTGGGGCAAACACCGATGAGGGAATAGTGGACCCCAGATACTCAAAAGGCCAAGTGGCCAAAGGAGAGAGCCAACTCTGATTCACACACACACACACACACACTGAGTAAAAAAACAAAACGGCCAGGTGCTCTCTGGGCTGTAGGCTACAGGGGCAATTGCAAAGGAGTATAAAAACCAGGGGTCGGTTGTCCTCAAGGCTCTGGGAAAACTACCTGGGCCAGGATGCAAAACAGTTGCTACATAAAGAGGATCAGATCTTCGGGGCCACAGGAAAAGTGGGTTAGACTGTCCCTTCAAAGACAGCCTCACTGTTGGAACTAAACCTTAGTGAAGCTCCTGAAGCCAGGACCCAAACCACCCACTAACACAATAGGACACCTTTGTTAGGCGGCCTTTATTACTCTGGGCCCAGTTCCATTCTGCATAGGGAACTTCTTCCCATCACAGTGACAGGCCTCCAGCCTCTCTTAGACCTCTTCCAAGGCGCTGGGCAAGATTTGGGCCTCACACTTGGGTGTTGAGGGACACCAGCAGCCCACTGATCAGAAATGTAGAACTTCCCAAGAGAGTGAGATGGCAGGGCCTCGCCTCGACACAGGGCTAGTGCAGTTCTTACAGCTCCGGTTCTTCCTCTTCCAAGCTGAAATCTGAGAGACACTCCTCCTCCCTCTGGCCAGGCTGATTCCAAGGAAAGGAGCTGACCTGAAGGCCATCAGGGCGGTGTGAGTACACACAGCGATTACTCCAGGGTGTGTTGCTGGAGAGCTTCTCTCCAGCTCCCAAGTCCCGCCAGTCCCTGGTTCCCTGACCGAACCCATTCATAAAATAAACACACAGACACTTACATTATTTAAACTGCTTGGCCATTAGCTCAGGCCTATCATTGTCTAGCTCTTACTCTTATATTTAGCCCATTTCTATTAATCTCTACTTTGCCACGTGGCTTGTGGCTCACCGGTACTTTACATCTTCCTTCTCCTCGCGGCGGCTCCAGCCAGTCTCTCCCCTTTCACCTTCCTGTTCCCTCTCTTCTCTTCTCTGTTAGTCCCACCTATACTTCCTGTCTGGCTACCGGCCAATCAGTGCTTTATTGATACAGAGTGATATCCACAGCAAGGGTGGCTATCCCCTAGCCACTCACCATCCGGTACCATGGTTCCCAACTCACCACTGCTTGGGCTGAGCCAGGATAGAATCTGTGACCACTCCTTAACTTCTGCAGAGGGATTTGGGGGTGGGTAATTCAGCCAAAAGGTTTGTATCAAAGTGGGGAGCCTTTCCACACTGACTCACAGGTATGGCTACCACTTCACAGATATCCCCCTCACACACCAACACAGAGAAGATGCCTAGCTGACGTCCTTCGGAGCCGCTTTTATAATGTATATCATGATTTGCAAGAAGAGCCTTCATCTTGGGGCTGGAGAGATGGCTCAGCAGTTAAGAGCAAGTACTGCTCTTCCAGAGGGCCTGAGTTCGGTTTCCAGGACCCACATGTGTGACTCACAACCACTTGTTACTCTAGCTCCATGCCTCTGGCTTCCTAGGACATTTGCACTCATGCGCACATAACCAAACATACCAGTGTCCTGGCACAGCTGGGCACGCAGTGGTGGTTTTAAAATGGAATTCATTCTAATAGTCTCTCTCTATCGGTGAATAATCTACTGTTCAGTCAGATTTCAGAATCCAGTGCTGATTGCTCCCTCTCACACTCCCAGAGAGCTGGACTTGGTTTTTGTTTTTTGGGGTTTTTTTTTTTTTTGTATGTTTTGTTTTTTTTTTTTTTTGAGACAGAGTTTCTGTGTAGTTTTGGTGCCTGTCCTGGATCTTGCTCTGTAGCCCAGGCTGGCCTTGAACTCACAGAGATCCGCCTGTCTCTGCCTCCCGAGTGCTGGGATTAAAGGCGTGCGCCACCACTACCCCGGCTGGACTTGTTTTTGAGACAGTGTCTCACTGTGTAGTTCTGGCTCACTTGGAACTTACCCTGTAGACCAGGCTGGCCCCAAACTCACAGAGATCTGCCTGCCTCTGCCTCCTAAGCATTGGAATTAAGGGTGTGTGCCACCACACAGGACAAAAGCTGGACTTGTTGAAAGTGTGATAAATGTCACACTAGAGTTTATTTAGTAGTGTGCTTGCCCTGTGTCTTAGTCACTGTTCTACTGCTGTGAAGAGACACCAAGGCCACTCTTTTTTGGTTTTTCAAGACGTGGTTTCTCTGTATTGCCCTGGCTGTCCTGGAACTCACTCTGTAGACCAGGCTGGCCTTGAACTCAGAGATCTGCCTGCCTCTGCCTCCCAAGTGCTGGAATTAAAAGCATGTGCAACCACCGCCTGGCTACCAAGGCAATTCTTAAAAAATAAAGCATGTAATTGGGAGCTTGCTTACAGTTTCAGAGGGTTATTCATTATCATCATGGTGGGGAGCATGGTGGTACACAAGGCAGGCATGGTGCTGGGGAAGTAGCTGAGAGCTAATTCTGATCCACGAGAAGCAGGCAGAGAGAGACACTGGACCTGACATGGGAGCTTTTCAACTTCCAAGCCCACTCTCAGTGACACACCTTCTCCAACAAGGCCACACCTCCTCCAACAAGGCCACACCTTCTCCAACAAGCCACACCTCCTAATCCCTAAACCACTCACCAACTGGGACTAAGCACACAATATATGAGCCTACGGGGTCGTTCTCATTCAAACCACTGCACTAAACCAGGTTTGGCAGTACATAATTGGAAGGCCAACATTCTGGAGGAGGAAGTATGAGAATCAAAGTTCAGGGCCAGCCTGGGCTACCCTGCCTCAAAAAACAAAAAACAAAACAACACTGTTGGGCATAGTGGCACAAGCCTTTAATCCCAGCACTCGGGAGGCAGAGGCAGGCGGATCTCTGTGAGTTCAAGGCCAGCCTGGTCTATCTACAGAGCGAGTTCCAGGACAGCCAGGTCTAACAAAACAAACAGAAAGATAAGAAGTTTCCTTGATTAGTCTTGAGACTGAGTAGGCAAGGAATTAAGTATGAGGTTACCAAGGAAACTGCAGCTACACTGGGCAGTGGTGGCACACACCTTTAATCCCAGCACTTCTGGCTACAGAAGGAAGATCCCACTTGCCCAACTGTCAATTATATTCCTTTACCAGCCAAGGGTCCGCAGACTCAAGACACCAGCTTCAGGGTAACATTACCTGCATTGTGGTGGTAACTGACTCTCTCTCTCTCTCTCCCTCTCCCCCTCCCCCTCCCCCCCTCTCAGGCACACTTGGTTAAAGTAAAAGAATAAATGGACACCACTGCCCAAGGGCCACTGTCCTCACTTTGGGGCAGCCCACCCTAACCTCTCTGCAGTGAACAGAGCCATGGGGAAACACTTACCCAGGAAATCCCTGTTGAAGCTGAACTAAACCATTGCTTTCCATGGAGAACTTTACTTTTTGAGACAGCGACCACTCTACCTGTTCAAATCACTTCAAGGTTCTGGGGTGCAGTAAGTAACCAAAACCCCCAAATGACATCCCCACGAGGCAGAACACATTTCGGCCACTACTGCTTTCAAGATATCGTCTATGTAATAGTGACCGTTTTCTTGAAGTGACTTTGGCAACTTATTCTCTGATTAAGACCTTTTATATAACTGATTTATAAGAAGGTCTTTGGCAAAAAACCTTATAGGAAGGTCTTCTGCTGGAGAGAAGGGAAATGTAGGGGTTTAAATAACACAGTTATTTAGAGAGAGACCGCTCTTGGGACTCATGGAGGAAGTTCTGGAAAGATCACTGCTCAGGGACCTCCCATCCATCTGGGGGCCACAGTCACAGTCATGCTGTCAGCGACCTCAGTTCTCGTCAAACTCTACACAAGGGGGAAGAGGCCTGGGCTGGGAGTTCAGGAAAAGGCCCTCAAATCGCCTGTATTTCAAGGCACTTCAAGTCCGCATTTCCTTGAGGATGCTGCACGGTGCAGTCTTCCAGACCCTGCTGGCTGCTTCGGTCTTCCCTACCCCAGCTCCGGAAACCTCGGCTTAGGTTCCCCACGTACCTGGATTAAACTCTGTAGCTCTTCCTCACTTCCGGCATCTATGGACTCTTCACTGGGAATGTACTCCACCGCGACCTTGCCACTTTCTGAAAGTGAGGATCAGTTCAGAGTTTTTGTTGTTCTCAAACTTGTCAACAGTCCAACAGTCACACCTGACGAAGGCATACAGTCTCTAAAGGCTAAAGGAGAGCATGTCTCTAGAAATGTCGCATCCCACACTGCAGTTATCAGCAGAACCATCTGCTTAAAGAATGTATGAGCTGGGCCAGGAATGGTGGTGCCCAGGCAGGCGGATCTCTGAGAGTTCCGGGCCAGCCTGGTCTACATGATGAGATCCGGGACAGCCAGGGCTACATAGAGACTCTGTCTCAAAAAAAAAAAAAGGGCTGGAGAGAGGGCTCAGTGGTTAAGAGCACTGACTGCTCTTCCAGAGGACCCGGGTTCAATTCCCAGCACCCACATGGCGGCTCACGACTGTCTGTAACTCTAGTTCCCGGGACCTGACATCCATGGCAAAACACCAATGCACATTAAAAAAAAAATGAGGTATCAAGCATGTTAGCTCAAACAACTTTGGTATCTTAGAGACAGGACTAGGGCATAACAAGAAATTGGGAGTAAAAAAGGTTCAAATGGCTGAAGCCTGAGGCATAGGTGGCAGACAAAGCGAATTCAGACCTAGCATAGAGGACACCGGATTAGAAGCAAGGGGCAATTTTCTACTCCTCAAGAAATGAGCTTCCACAAGATACGAGAAATGTCTCACAGTTGCAGCCTCCCACTGGTAGACACTGTCCCTCTTACGTACATAACCCAGCATTCCTCACATCAAGCCACACACAACGGCTCTGGTCTAAGGGTTTCTGAGTTTATAGAAGGTATACCACAGCAGAGGAGAGAGACAGAGAGAACTTAGGTATTTAGCCCGGTTCTTAAAGGTGGCCACTCAGAGCCGACAGTTGCTGGTACTCCTAGCTGATGACCACGGGGGTCATACTTTGACAAGAAGGCTGGCCAGGTCGGAAGGCTGATGCCAACTGGATCCACCTCTTACATGCACAGAAAAGTCTCGATGAGTTGGGGTATCTCAGTTGCTAAGCCTTCAGGGTTATGAAACAGGAGAGCGATCCTTTTGGAGACTTGTTGCTAAGCCCCAAAAGGTCGCACCATTGTCAGTCTCTATGGGACCACGATGCCAACGCCAGCATCACAGCCACAATCAACACTCACAAGAAAGCAGCTGATGATTCCGACTGTGCCCACCCCATATGCCAACGTCACAAGTGAAAACAAGCCGAAGATTTCATATTTAAGACAGGTCTCAGCCAGGCGGATCCCTGTGAGTTCGAGGCCAGCCTGGTCTACAGAGTGAGTTCCAGGACAGGCTCCAAAGATACACAGAGAAACCCTGTCTTGAAAAAACAAAAAAGAAAAAAAAAAGAGAGAGAGAAGGAAACAGTGATAATTAACAGATTCCAGCTTCTCATGCAAGCAGAGCCCACACGTTTTCTCTCTCGTCCTTCCATTGACTCTTTCGATGTCCCCATGAGGGAGGGAGAACCTCCAGCCTGTTTTGCAAATGAGAGAGCGGCTCAGTAACCGTAATGTCTACAGGTCACTCTAGCTGTGGTCAGGAAACCAGTGTGCAAGCCCAGATGTCCAAAGCTCATAAACCCTATTAGTGCCAGGTCAGCAGCAGGTTGGCCTGAAGTGATGAGGCTAGCCCTCTGACATCCAGACCCAGGCAAGCAGCAAGCAGCAGGTTTGCCTGCAGTGATGAGGTTAGCCTTTGACATCCAGACCCAGGCCAGCAGCAGGTTTGCCTGCAGTGACGAGGCTAGCCCTTTGGCATCCAGACCCGAGAACAAGAGTATCTGCTGTCAGTTTTCTCATAAACATGACAAGGGACATATCTGAGGCCACTGCCAAGGCGGAGTTCCATGAATGAAAGCAGAATTCGGAATGTTCCAGATATTAGTATTTCCATACTATTTGTTTTAAAATGACCTTCCGGCTCGCTGAGTTTCAAGTACTCAGGATTATCTAGAAAGGCTCACCTAAAACCACGATGGCCAGCTTCTGGAAAGCATCTGACAAGGCGCTCTGGATCGCAAGCTTCTGGGCGGTCTTCCTCTTCATGAGAAACGATGGCTGTCCTGGAGCCAAGCAAGCAGACAGATTTCAAATACCTGAATGGGGGCTGACGAGAGGCTCAGTGTTTGCTGCAGACGCACGAGGACCAATGTTTGGACACAGTGCCCGTGTAAGAGCTGGGCACGACCCTGTGCATGTCTGCGATCCCACAGTGAGTCGGACTAAGACGGGGCTGTTATCTTCTAGCTGGCCAAAACGACAGACAAGCTCCAGGTTCAGGGAGAGACCTTGCCTCAAATGAATGAAGAGAAGAGTACACCCGACACCCTCTTCTGGCTTCTGGGCTCACACACACAGGCCCACACACTTTGTGTGCACACATAAATTTGCATACATTACACGCAAATACACCATACACATACACACAAAGTAAAAAATAAGTAAATACTTGTATGGATAGCAATTATTCTTTGTTTAAAAAGAAAATACATTTATGATTCAGTCTCAGGTCATTATTGGAGCAACTAAAGGGATGTAGCACAGGAAGCTGGCTGATGGGTCTGTTGAAGGTACATAATGATGGGGCCTATTATCTCACAGGTCCAGTGTACTCTGAAATTCCTTATGTAATAACTATGGGATCCAAACGAGGCACAGGTACAAAGCTCATATCACTGGCCAATTCCAACTGACAGGTCTCCCTCAGACTCTGCCTGCTGCAGCTCAGGGCTGGACTCACACTGAGCAAGGTCAGGTGATGGAACAAGGTCAGGTGATGGTCCTGATGATGGGTATTATCTATCCAGCAGCCTCAGGAGCCTACTCTACGCCCCCCACTAACTCCTTATATCTGACTTGGACTCCTCATGCTGAGGACCATGGAGTCTAGAAAAACAACTTAAAATCAATTAGAGTACCTTTTCACATTGGCCTTTTTGACTGTTGCAGTCATTCCATTATCAGGCAAAGGATTAAGTGTCTATACAAGGGTTTATGGCAATGTTTAGATAACAATAATGACATGTCTTTGTCTGCATGTGGCTTTCTGTGTGTACACTAGTGTAGGTGCCCGAGGAGAGGAGAGGCGTGAGGTCCTACTGGAGTGAGTGCTGGGAACAGGATGCAGGGCCTTGGCAAGAGCAGTCTGTGCTCCTATGCACCGGGCTGTTTCTCCTGTCCTATGGCGGCGGGATCTTGCTGCTAACTGAAGACAAAGGATTCTGACCAACTATCTCAACACAAAGCAAGTCCTTAACCAAACACTAGACACACAGGACTTCCTGCCTCCCCTGAGCCTCTGGGCAGGGGGGCAGTTCTATTGTAAATGTAAAGGTTTTGGCAGGCATGTGCTTAAGTGAAAATCTGTATTATAAGGCATAAAAATTCTGCCTAGGACTTCAGTAGTTCCGCGGTGGAAGGGCCTGGCTAGTAGCTGACAAAGAGTGAAGAGAAGGAAGAAAAGACAGACAGACAGACAGACAGACACACACACACATGATATATCCACTCTTGCAGCCCTCCCTGCGCCGAGGACAGACCTTCTTCCAGCTGGTGCAGAGGCTCCTCAGCGATGCCGACTCCGGGGCTCCTGCACCCGTAGGACGGCAGCACCACCTCCACAGCACAGAAGAACTTGACGCTCTGCTTCCGCACGGGCCCCGCAAGAGCCTCGTCCTCCGCTCCAGAGAGCTCCTGCAGCTGGGAAGGGTGGGATTTGAGTCCTCTGAGAATCGAGGTTTCACCCTGCTAGGCAAGCTCTCCACCACTCAGCCCCATCCCCAGCCTGCCTAAGATTTCAACGGAGAAACATACAAAACTAAACTCCAGATCCCAGCTAACAGCTGGAGCACCCTGGAGCTTCAAAAGCAAGGAAGATTTGCAAAGGAACGCTGCTTTAGGCAACCAAGTCTTACTGAACACACTGAGAAACTATGGACTTCATCAGCCAGTGAACTGGGACGAGTTTTTCCTAACTCTCAGACACATCCACCTGTCCCCGCCATAGCTGGCCCCTGACATGTCCTCCCGGAAGCCCTTTTCAATCCTCCCAAAGTCTAGGATTCTAATGTAAAAGGGAGAGTGTGGTGAGTCAAAAAAATGTACAAGGCTTACCTTGAGGATCCTTTTTGACCATCCATTGAAGCCAAAGTAGAAATTTGCCAGTTCCTGGCACCGTGAGCTGTTTAGGGCAAAGGCCTGATGTCGCAGGGCCCTATGTCTAGTGCTAAGGCAAACCTGCAGTCAGGAGAGAGACCCACAGTATCACAGCCTGCCAGGTTCTACTCTGGAGACACGAGGTCAATCAATTCCAAGTCAGTAAGGGACAGTGAAGATCAGGGGGTCCTAAGCCCTGCATCAGTGAGCCCCACACACAGGCTATCTGTCCATCTAAGCCTCAGTGCTGTCCGTCACCATTGTTAGGATCCCTGGTTACGTGGCAGGTTGCCCTGGGGGCTGGGATGGAGCTCGGTTGGTGGAGTGTTTGCCTACAGTATAAGGGTTAGAGAAAATAACCAAGGAGGCCCCGAAGAAAGAGTCAAGGGTTGTGAGTTAGCAAAGACACTGTTCGGGCTTCCCATCCAGTAGCTCCTGCTTGAGACTATGACCCCAGAAGATGGAGGTGAACCTTACAGTCACCCAGCTCCAAGTCAGTAACTCCATACACGTGATAATACAGGGTTGGGCACCGTGGTGTGCGGTTTTTGTTTTTTTTTGTTTTTTTTTTTTTTTTTTCCCTCTTTTGAGACAGCGTTTCTCTGAGTAATCCTAGACTCATTCTGTAGACCAGGCTGGCCTGGAACTCAGAGATTCCCCTTGTCTCTGCCTCCTGAGTGCTGGGATTAAAGGTGTGCGCCATCAGGCCAACAGTGTACATTTTTAATCCCAGCACTCAGGAGGCAGAGGC
>CABHPR010150463.1:0-16885 GCA_902168415.1 Peromyscus melanophrys | reverse complement strand
GTTTGAGGAGGATACCAAATCTGTCAAGGAGACTAGACCATAGGGCGTGAACACTCTCCCACAAGAGCTCCTCTTTGAAAATAAATGCCTGGAGACATTGGTGGCTTGTGGTTAGCTTTTCTAGTTAACTTCCAAAGAGTTTATATTTCTCACAGACAACAGGAATTTGATTTTTTTTTTTTTTTACAAAAAGAAAAAAACCCATTTGTTTTATGTGTCTTCTGGGGTTGGAACTGAAGCCATTCTAAGGGAGAAGTCCTTTTCCTGTTTCTTGGCTGGGATCCATTCTCTGTTTCTCCTGGGTTCATTTGCTTCTGAATCTAACTTGTCCAAGTTTCTGAAAACTCACCCAAACAGGCTCTACCCACCTATTCTCAACAGAGGTGATGGGCTCCTTAAAGCTTAAGGGATCTGGCCGGGCGTTGGTGGCGCACGCCTTTAATCCCAGCACTCGGGAGGCAGAGCCAGGCGGATCTCTATGAGTTCGAGGCCAGCCTGGGCTACCAAGTGAGCTCCAGGAAAGGCGCAAAGCTACACAGAGAAACCCTGTCTTGAAAAACAAAAAACAAAAAACAACAACAACAACAAAAAGCTTAAGGGATCTTCATTGTGTGTCCACATCTACCTAGAATCCAGCTCAACAAACTCACAGCCCAGTGACTGATGGGAAGGCCCTGAGGTCTATGAGGGTCAGCAAATTACAGCTTCTGGGCCAACTCTGACCACAAAGACTATCACAGCTCTTTTATTATACAGTACTACAGTGCTAACTGAGGCTTCTACATTTGTGCACAGATGTTTAAGAGAAAACGAGACAGCACAGGAAAAATATTCAACAGGCCTCATGAGGACCACAAAGCCTAAAGTACAGTCATGCCCTACACAGTGATATTGTGGTCAACAGTTGGCCACATTTGTGATGGCAGGCCCGTGAGCTCAGAGTGCAGCTGTCCATTCCTATTCTTGCTATTTTTTCTGTACCTTTCTATGTTGAGATGCATAAGCACTTAATTTCTTGTTACAATGGTGTGCAGGATTCAATACTCCAGTGACCTGTACAGGTCTGCTGCCTAAGGGCAAGAAGCCATATCATCTAGTTTGTGTAAGCACAGTGTATTATTTTTGCATAACAGCAAGGCCACCTGATGACATAATATCTAAAAATCAGTCCACTGATTTTTAAAAGAACCACCCAACAGCTAAATCACTTACCAGAGCATTGCTGGACTGGCCATCTAGAAGAGAAGTTTGCCACGGGCAGGTCTGGACGACACCGTGGACTTTTGGGATTTCAGTACATAAGGCTCTTAAAGCTTGCCACCTTAGGTCAGTTTACAGAAAAAGTGTATAGCTGACGTTTCAAATCACTGGAATAAGGAGAGTAAATGCAAATGGCATCTCATAATTCAGGCAATGATCTAATTATGGAAAAATTCCCTTCTAGATTGAGATATTGTAAGGATTATATCCTTAATTACGTCACCAGCCTGCGAAGGCATCCCAGCCTAAAAAGCGGGTGTGCCCTCTGTGAGTTCTCTTTCCACACTCTCTCCTTCTGTGTTCCCCCCTCCACGTGGTCTTTCTCTCTGTGTCTCTCTCTGTCTCTGTCTGTCTCTGTCTGTCTCTGTCTGTCTGTCTGTCTGTCTGTCTGTCTGTCTCTCTCTCTCTCTCTCTCTCTCTCTCTCTCTCTCTCTCTCTCTCTCCTCTCAACCTCTCTCTCCCAATAAAGCTCTAGAAAGGTAACTATGGCTCGTGACTCTTCCGTCACTGATACATCCAGCACTCTGCGGCCAGACACGAGTAACAGATATGAACTTCCGGTAAAGGGAGTTGCTGTATTCCTTCTACATCAGCATTTAAACAGAATTTTAAAATAAGATCAATATTTTTGTGGGGGGATCCCTTGAAATACAGTTGTTTTCGGGTCTAATTATATAAATGCATATGTGCAAAAAAATACCTACTTTTGGAATATTTGAACATTTTTTTTGTAAAATATATTGAATAGATGCAGGTTTTCATTATGTGGTCCAGTGGCCACCGTACAATGGTTGCCACCAACCATCTTTAGAACCTTGTGCCTCACTGAACCTGTACCATTAAACAATAACTCCCCATTCTCTCTTCTTCTGGGTCCCCACAAACCCACTCCATTCCTTGTCCCACTGTAGGTGAAGTCCGACACTGTTTCACTTTTGATGACCGCCATATCCCTCTGTGGAATATCTTCCAGTGCCTCTAGGTTGAGAATGCCAGGATTTCCTTCCTTTTAAGGTTAAATCCTTTTTATGCCTCTATTACTATGGTGATACTTTATTTGTGCTGAAATGTGATTTTATTTGTATGTTAATAAATAAAGTTGCCTGGGGGTCAGAGCTAATAACAAGCCATTTAGCAGAAGTCTGGCAGTGTGGTAGCACACGCCCTTTATCCCAATCACATGGTAGGTAGAATCTGTGTGTTCAAGGACACAGCCAGCTTGGAGACACACGCCTTTAATCTCAATACCAACCATAGAGACCTGGAGATCTGTATAGACAGGCAGTGACGAGGAGGTCATGTGGTTGGGTTTAGAGCCAATGAGAAGGCAGAACAGAAAGTCAATAAAAAGACAGATACACAGGAAGTAGGTCTCTTTCTCAGGGGAAGGACTGCAACGGCAGTGAGGGGTAAGAAGGTGGTCTTGGTCTTAGCTCTTGGCTGCTGCTCGATCTCTGGGCTTTGAACTCTGCATTTGGCTCTGTGTTTCTTATTTAATAAGACCATTCAGAATTACATCTGCATATCACCGTCTGTTCATTTATTGATGGATGGTTGCCATCTCTTCTTCTTTTAGCCACTGTAAACCTCGATGAACATGGTAAACAAGTATCTGTTAAGCCCTGCTCCCAATGCTTTAGAGTGTATCCTTGAAAGTGAAACCTGAGGAGGGGGGGGTTGCTGAAGAGATGACTCAGTAGGTAAAGGCACTTGGTGTCAAGCCTGACTGTCTGAGTTTAGTCCCCAGGTCCCTCAGTCACCGTGCAGTTAAGATGGAAGAGCACTGAGCTGGAGAGTACACCGGTCTCTTCTGACTAAACCACTCTTCTAGCCATGGCTGCCCTGTGCTGACATAAGAGAAATAAAATTTAACGTATTTATGCCAGTATTATTTTGAATTATTATCATTCATACTCTAACTTAATTTTCATACAGACATCCAGAGGATCATTGACTGCCACACAATGTGGTTAGCATCAAGATGATTACAGACTTATTAAATAAAAACATATTAACCTAGAAATGGAGGCTGATGACTTGTGTTTTGCCAGATGATGTTGTGGCGAAATGAAATTTCACGTCACTTAGCAGCCCTTTTCTCAGAGATACACAGTGCAGATGGCGAGAGCCTGCTTGTTATTAGTCTGTTGGGCAGGCGATGTGACTTTGAAAGATTACTGAAAGCACAGAGATAGCAATGGATTCACAGACGACAGGAAACAGAATTCTCTACTATCAGCAATAGGAACAAATACAGATTCTGTGATCATTTGAAACCAGTGGTGTGCATCATATGTCACAGACCAACAAGCAAAAATAACGCTAATCTTAAAGTGAACATCACCCAACAATAAAACTGTGGTCATCTTGAACCGAGCCAGCGACAGCAAATACAAAAAAAGAGAGAGTTGAATCTGAAAGATATTAGGAGGCAAAATCATAGCAGCTACTGGGATGTGCGTAATAACAGAAGAACTGCCAACTAGGCATTCCCTGGGGCTCTGGCCCAGAAGACTTAATGAATAGATCCAAGTCAGTAGACAGTGTGTGCTTAGCAGTACCATGGACAATACCCGCGCAGTGTGCAACCAACATCTTTACACGGTGACGTATGAGCTATCACCAAGTGCTCAACGTGCAGAGAGCCTGGCGAAAGTCAGATGACCTCACGCAGGCCACCAGCACTTGTTTAAAAACTCAGGAGAGGACAGCTTGAATTTTTAATACTTGAGAGCATTTCTTATCAGCCTCGGCTTTGCCGCACGTCAGGTGTTGACAGATGGTCTTACCTCTGATAGCTGGTTATTTCAGAAGACATTTGGCAGGATAGGGGAAACCAGCAGGCTGTGCCAGTTGCCTTCAAGGTTAGGAGTCCAGAAAACAATTTCAGTTGTCAGCAGAAGGGGAGTGACCACTGACTGGTTCATAGCTGCCTTTGTGGATGCCGTGGTTGCCGTGGCAACCATGGAGGATTCCTAGAAGAGGAGATATGCTTGCTCTGGAATAGAGCAAGTGAAATCTTACTAGCATGGCAGTTCATCCAAAAAGCCTCTCTTACCAGGCATGGCAGTGTTTACTGTGATTACAATGTTTGGGAAGCAGAGGCAGATGGAGCTGGACTACAAGACCAGCCTGGGCTAAATAGTGAGCTTAAGACCAGCATGGGCTATCCCAGTTAGGATCAAAAAGAAAAACAACAAGCTTTCAGAACTAAAGAATCCTTTTAAATTGTTTAGCAGCTGATAAAATTAGTAGATAGAAAATCATGAAAGACATAACATACACGAACAATATAATCAATAATATTCCATTCAACAGCAGCAAACTACACATTTCCTCAAGTATTCATGGCACATTCACTCAGGTTAGATGAACTCTTAGTCCATAAAATGCCAACAACTCTGTGTGTGTGTGTGTGTGTGTGTGTGTGTGTGTGTGTGTGTGTGTGTGCATGTGTGCATGCGTGTGTGTGTGCATGTGTGCGAATGTGTATGTGTGTGCATGTGTGCGAATGTGTGTGTGTGTGCATGTGTGCGAATGTGTATGTGTGTGTGTGTGTGTGTGTGTGTGTGTGTGTGTGTGTGTGCGCGCGTGCCTACATGGAGGTCCATGTGTACATCTGCCTGTGAATGCCCAGAGGCAACAGAAACTGCCAAAACTAAAAAGAAAAGAGAAAAAAAACTGGAGAAAAAAAAAACAGAATCATAATATACAGGAAGTGTAGGAAAAATTTAAAAAAACAAAAATATATAATGGGGATATGCAAAGAAAAAGAGAGAAAGTAATATTTGAATTAACAATAACTGGAAACCCCTCTAAATGTCAGACAGCGAACCGCAAATCCATGAAACTCAGAGAACATCAGGGAGAAAAAAAAATGAAGAAAAAGCTACCTTTAATGTTCTATTCAAATTACAGGAAAGTCAAAGCTAAGCAAAACACTAAAAGAAACCAGAAAGAGAACATTCCTACCTACAGGGAAACGAAGATAAGGATTTCATCCAACTTCTGCACAGAAATCATTCTCAAGAGTAGGGAAAAAACACTGTTGAGGAAAAAAAAATCCCAACAACCTATAATTCTGTATTCTATAAAACGATCTTTCAAAAGTAAAGGAAAATAAGGACTTTCCCAAATAAATTTGAAAAGAAATTTTGCTTTCAATAAATGTTTAAAGTTGTTCAGAGAAGAGAAAAAATATGTAAATTCAAATCTACGTAAAGAAAAGAAGAATTCCCTAAAAAGGATAAGTGATGGTAAAACATTTTTGCTTTGTTTTGTTTTAGTTTTGGTTTGTGAGACAGGGTTTCTCTGTGTAGACTTAGCTGTCCTGGACTCACTCTGTAGACCAGGCTGGCTTCGAACTTACAGAGATTGCCAGCCTCTGCTCCTGAGTGCTTGGATTAAAGGCATGCACCGTCACTGCCTAGTGGTAAAATTATTTCAATTCATCTAACAGATAGGAGTCTGTTCATAATAATAGTAACAATGCATTTGATTGTGTATTTACGTGTACAAGGACACACTTATGTAGCCTCATATATGGGAGAAATTATAAATGCAAGAATACAGGGACAGGATGGAAGAATTGAGATCTTTTAACTCTAATCTACCTATACTTTCCATGGAGCAGTATAAGGCTATAATGTAAACTTGGATTAGCTGTTAAGGAACATTGCAAATTCTAAAGCAACTAGTAAAAGGGGAAAAAAATAATTATTTCTAAGGGAAAGAGAATCACATAAAACATTAAAGCCACAATAAACGTAGAAAAAGGCCGGGCGTTGGTGGCGCACGCCTTTAATCCCAGCACTCGGGAGGCAGAGGCAGGCGGATCTCTGTGAGTTCGAGGCCAGCCTGGGCTACCAAGTGAGTTCCAGGAAAGGCGCAAAGCTACACAGAGAAACCCTGTCTCGAAAAAACCAAAAAAAAAAAACGTAAAAAAGGTGCAAGAAAACTAGGAACAGAGAGCAATGTCAACACATTAATCCAACTGTAGGCCAGTTATCACGCTGAGGGCCTGAAAGGATGGCGCCACGGCTAAGAGTAAGTACACCCGAGTCTGAGGGCCTGAGTTAGAGTCCCAGCACTACAGACAAAAACCTACAAATGGATTTGTATAGCAGGTTGATTCATAACTGCCAACATTTGGAAGCAGCATATATGACTTTTGGTCAACCACTGGATAAACTACGCTACATCCAGAAAAACAGGATTATTCATCACCCAAGAGAAATGAGCTACCAAGGGGTGGAAAGACATGGAAGAAACTCAAATGAACAGAATTAAATAAAACAAGCCAATCAAAAGGCTACACTGCCGGACTCTAATGACTTGATCCTTGAAGAAAGCAAAACCATGGAGAGTGAAAAATAATAAAAATTAACGGTTGTCAGGATTTCGTGGAGATGGAAAAATGAGAAAGCAGGTCCTGGAGGCCTTTTAGGGCAATGAAGCTTCTCTGTATAATACCATAACAGTGGAAATATGGCACAGGTTCATAGAACTTACATCACCAAAGTAAAGCTATGTGAACTATAGACATCGAGTGGTGATCCGTTGGTGGAAGCTAATCTAATTACGTGCACCTTTTTAATGAGGGAAGTTGACCATGGAGAAGGTACCTGTGTGTAAAGGTGGGGGATACATAGGAGTTTCTGGGTCTTTTGCTCAGTCTTGCCATGAACCTAAAACCATGCTAAAAATAATAATAATAATAATAAGGTCTATTGGATTCTGCTCTACCCATAGATCAGTGCCTCGCTTAGCCATTACCAGAGAAGTATCCTTCTGCAGTAAGTGGGAACTAATAGAGAGAGTAAGAGGTCTTGGAACATTCAGTTCTAAACGCGATGTCTTCACAAAACCCCTTTCCTCAGAGCTCAAGGAACCCTGTGGGAGAGGAGGCAGAAAGATTGTAAGCGTCGGAGGAGCTGAAGGACACCAAGGAAATTATTTTTCAGACACAACAAGACTGACACACGTGGGAACTCACATAGACCTTAGCACCAAGCCAGATGGTGTCCCATCACTGAGAGGAGGAAGTGGACACATGCTCCATTCTTATCCAAGAAGCTATCTAATTGTCAACCATTCACAAAGGAAAAATTCATTTTCTGCAATGGAGTCTCACTGGGTATACAAACTACACTTAAGGGCAAAGCCCCATGTCCTTCGTAGATGGCCAACACCAAATGAACTCAATGGTACTTTTGGAGATTTTTTTTTCTTTTTCTTTTTCTTTTTCTTTTTTTTTTTTTTTGCCTCATAATGCTTTTGTAGTCAGAGGTTTTCCTATGTCCCACCCAGTCCCACAGCCGCTCAGACCCTCAGAGTAAACACACAGAGGCTTCTATTATTTTCAAATTATATGGCCTAATGGCTCAGGCTTCTTGCTAGCTAGCTCTTATATCTTAAATTAACTCATTTTTATTAATTTATGTTTTGCCATGTGTTCCGTGGCTTTACCAGTCTGCTGGCATGTCGTTCCTTCAGTGGCAGCTGGCGTCTCTCCGCTCCTTCTTCCTGTCTTTCTTCCTGTCTCTCCCTTGGATTTCTGCCTGCCTCTAAGCTGCCCTGCCATAGGCCAATGCAGTTTTATTCATCAACCAATCGGAGCAACACATATTCACAGCATACAGAAAGACATCCCCCAGCATGCTTTGTTTGGGCTTTTTTTTTTAACCTTATTAGTCTTTTGCTTGTGTATTACGATTTCCAATTTTGCATTTTTAAGTGTTTTGTGTGTACATGTGTCTGTGTTTCTTGTACTTTTTCTTTGGTTTTGTTTGTTTGTTTTTATTTGCCTGTTTTCTAAAGAGAGAGAGAGAAAAGGCATGGAGTTGGAAGGGTGGGAAGGTGGGGGGGACCTAGGAGGAGATGAGAGAGGAGAAACCATGATCAGAATATATTGTATAAAAATTATTTTCAATTAAAAATAACTTCTGTTGGAGAGAAGAAAGAAAACAGGGGTGAGGGAAAGAGAAAGGGAGGGGGAGGGAGGTGATGAGGTGCTTTGTACTACAGAATTCTATCAAATATTTTAAACCAATTTCATATTTTTAAAAAAAAATATGGTCTTGTGCAAGGCATTGGTGATGCACTGGGGAGGCTGAGGCATTCAACTGAAGGCCAGCCTGGTCTACAAAGTGAGTTCCAGGACAGCCAGAACTGGTACAGAGAAACTCTGTCTTGAAAAAGCAAAAAAAAAAAAAAAAAAGGGGGGGGGGGGGCAGTGTCTTGCTACACAGCTAGGACTTCAAATCCCCCTCCTTGAGCTTTCTGGAATTACAAGTGTACACCACTATGTCCAGCTCTGAAGACCTCTGTTGTAGGCAGGGTTTTTCACTTGGGACCTTGATCAGCTCTGTTCCATTAGCTGCTTCCCAAATAACCACTCAGAAACTTATTATTAATTATAAGTGCTATGCTGATAGCTCAGGCTTATTACTAACTAGCTCTTACAACTTAAATTAACCCATTTCTATTAATCTATGTGTTGCCCCACCCGAGCCTCGTGGCTTTTATATCTCTTGCATGTCTTCCTCTGACTTCACCCTCCTTCTTCCCAGCATTCTCTCTGCCCTGAAAATCCTGCCTAGCCATTGGTCAATCAGCTTTTTATTAACAATGAGAGCAATACATATTTACAGTGTACAAAGATTGTTCCACAGCACTTTGGATTTTGTATCTGGTTTGAATTTTTGTTGTTGGTGGTGGTAGTTGAGTGTTTTGGGTGATGGGGAAATTGTTTTTGTTCTGGTTCTTATGATGGTGTGAATGAGAATGCCCCCCCCCAATAGACTTATATATTTGAATAATTGGTCCCAGTTGGCAAAACTGGGAAGCATTAGGAGGTGTGGCCTTGTTGGAGGAGGCATGACACTGGAGGAGGGCCTTGAGGTTCCAAAAGACTGGCCATTCCCAGTGTCTCTCTCTGACTCCTGCTTAGGGATTAAGACACAAGCTCTCTGCTCTTCCTTCCACTTGCCTTTGCTCTGAAGTCAGACTTGAACCCTCTGAAACCATATGCCCAATTAAATGCTTCCTTTCACAAGTTGCTTTGGTCATGGGCTTTATGACAGCAATTTAAAAGTAACCAGGACAGCATTTAACATCGTTTTACGTACTCTCCTCTAGAAGACAGAAGGAAAAAAGTCCGCATCTCAAGGAATTGCTCTGTGACTCCTTTGGAGGTTTTTTGTTTGTTTGTTTGTTTGTTTTTCTGGGATTATGGCTTTAGACTGAACTATGCCTCAAACACCCAGCTTCTGCATGGGGATCTTGGATGGGCAGCTACTCAAAGCTGGAAAGGGGATGTTCACAGTAAAGACGAGCTGAGAACTGGGGTGCTACTCGGGACCCTAGTCATGAAGAACATGGGGCTACAGAAAGGACCACTGGCCTACATGCAGGACAACTGCACTGCCCCAGTTTCTCTGGCTCCTAGGGAATGTGTAGCTTATGGTGATGATTGTGGAGTTCTCATGATGGGCACAATTAGCATGGAGAGAGCAGAGGCTGTGAACCCAGCTAGATGACACTGGTCCAGAAAAAGGACTTCAGAGCAGTGCTGTGAGATGACTATTCCTAATGGGCTGGATTGTGAGCATGGGTGAAGCCAGTGCCTTTTATGGAATCACTGAAATTTCTGTTGAAACCTTTCGAGAAAGCTGGGTTACGGGAAATTTGAGTTACGAAGGTTTTACCTGAAAAAAACAGAAGGTCTCACCATTCCCCATAAGCCTCCCAGTGGCCCTCTCTTGGCCTTACTCGTAATCATTTCCTCTAAAGGTCCATCTAGCAGAGGAGACAGAAAAGCCACTTGACATCAGTCTCTACAGATACACTTTGACCCCAAAACTCAGCCTTAGAGAATGTCATTACACAAAATAACATTGTGTCCCAGCTGGATACATGTGCATTTGGATCACTCCACAGTTAAAAGGCTTGCAAGAAAAACAACCAGTATTATTTAACATAGTAGCCAGCCAGCAGAGGCTCCGGAATGAGTGTCATCTCCTAGTCCATAAATCCATTCCTATGGCACATCACAGAGTTGGTCTGAGTACCCCATAGAAAGCATCAAGAATGACAATGGAACTTTCAAGGCTGTATCCTCAGCAAACATTGCCACTCCCTCCTTGTTTCCTTTTGAATCACTCTGAAGAAACGGTCTACCACGGTTAACGCTTCTAAGGACTTTAGTCTTAGCCAACACTTTACCTATAAACTCAGGAAAGACTCTGGAAGAGAGCTACACAGCTAAGATGCTCCTGAGTGAAGAGCCCCCTGAAACCTCATAAAATGTGTAGTCTTTTTCTTTCTTTCTTCCTTCCTTTCTTTCTTTTTCTTTCTTTCTTTCTTTCTTTCTTTCTTTCTTTCTTTCTTTCTTTCTTTCTTTCTTTCTCCCTTCCTTCCTTCCTTTCTTTCTTTCTTTCTTTCTCTTCTTTTCTTTTCTTTTCTTTGTTTTTGTTTGTTTGTTTTTGTTTTTGTTTTTCAAGACAGAGTTTCTCTGTGTAGTTTTGGTGCCTATCCTGGATCTCACTCGGTAGACCAGGCTGGCCTTGAACTCACAGAGATCCACCTGGCTCTGCCTCCCAAGTGCTGGGATTAAAGGTGTGTGCCACAGGGTTTCTCTGTGTAACAGCCCTGGTTGTCCAGGAACTCACTCTGCAGACCAGGCTGGCCTCAAACTCACAGAGACCCACCTACCTCTGCTTCCCAAGTGCTGGGATTAAGGATGTGCACCACCATTGCCCTGATAAATTAGTTCTTTCTTTAAAAAGATAATTATTAGCTACACAGAGAAACCCTGTCTCGAAAAACCAAAAAAAATAATAATAATTATTATTACATTTTTTTTAATTTACTCTGTGTGTGTGTGTGTGTGTGTGTGTGTGTGTGTGTGTGTGTTGTGTGTGTTGCACACATGCCAGGACCAGGGTGGGTGTGTGCAAGTCAGAGGCAACTTACAGAGTCAGTTCTCTTTGGTCCTGAGGAATCAAACTCAGGTCAACAGACTTGGAGGCAAGTGCCTTTACCCACTGAGCCATCTCCCTGGCCTGAATTACCATTCTCATTGTGAGTTTTAAGATCATTTACAGCTGGGGGGGGGGGCACACGCCTTTAATCTCAGCACTCGGGAGGCAGAGGCAGGCGGATCTCTGTGAGTTCAGAGCGAGATCCAGGTAGGGCGCAAAGCTACACAGAGAAACCCTGTCTAGGAAAAAAAAAAAAATCATTTACAGCCGGGCGGGTGGCGGTGGCACAGAGGGAGATCCAGGACTAAGGAAACATTGAATGGTGTATTTTCTAAATCAAAACTACACAGAGGAACTCCGTCTCCAAAAACAACAACAACAACAAAAAAAAATCATTTCCTTGGTTTAAGTCCACACGAGGAAAACAAAAACAAAGCAATCCTTCCAAAACAAAGAGTGATTTCCCCACATAAGGCTACCTTCCTCTGTTGGGCAGCTGACTTACATTTTTGGCACTTTTAAAATTTAGTCACATTGTTGTCCCCACCTAACAATACTCATTTTCAGAAATATTGTTATGAATTATGCACGTGTGGGAAACCCCCAGCTGGCCAGGCCAGAGTGTCCCACTCATGCAGGGAACCACGCTGGCATGCTGGGCAGATGCAGCGGCAGGCTAGCGGGCGACCCACTCCATGCGGGCATGGCGGAGGGGCAATGGGTGGACATTCACAACCCAGACACTACATCCTTGTGGAAATGATTTATTATAGTAGAGAGATGGAGAGAAGATAGGAAAGAAGAGAGAAAGAGAGAGGGAAAGAGAGGGTGGGTCGAGGGGTGCACACCTCGTGGGAATGGGAGGGAGAAAAAGGGAGGGGAGGAGTTTTTCGACCCCAAGGGGTGGGATTTCAAGGGGGCAGGTCAGAATATTAACATTAATATCTCAGCCACAAAGTCCCATCAACATGCCACATAGGTAGCTAGTTAGGCTGTTAGGACAGCTAAATTCTTTCCAAAATAATCAGGCAAATAATTGACCTAGACAGTATTTGTGGGTAAACAACGCCGTTACAATCAATTACCTCACTGGAAAGGAACGGGGGAAAATGACAGTAATTTGGTTTTAGGAAAAAAGAACTATGATGCACTGCTATGATTACTAAGGAAACATTGAATGGTGTATTTTCTAAAGCACAGTACCTACAGAAACATAAACATGCCGAAAATACGCAATTGAAATCCCAGGAGAAATGCTAGCCTCCACACAAAATGAGGTACTTAAAAAAAAAAAAAAAAAAACCAACTCAGAGGACTAACTGCAAAGTTACAAACGAACCAAAATGAGTTTGAACAATAGGACCAGAAGAAATCACCAGAACTAGAGGCAACCGTCCAAGTGTCCGAGGGTCTCGAGGACGAGGTGGGGAGTTGTCACAAGTGGTCACGCAATCTGCACATGCATGGCGTATGTAGCTCCATAAGCCCACCTGCGCATGTGCAGGGGAATCCTTAAAAAGAAACACTCTAACACACACACCCAGGCTTTTTTGTTCTAATGGAGTTGATGCTAGATGAACCACCACGCCTGCTAATTGAAGTCTGGCCTTCAAGGAGTTTATTTCCGGAACACCTATGCCTCATGAAAAAAAATTAATTAATTAATTAAAAAAAAAGTAAGGGGAGCCAGAAACTATGAGAGCTAGCTTCCAGTAAGACAAAAATGTGCAGGGTCACATAAGCATATGACTCAAAAGCCAAATGGACTTCACCACAGCAGCATGCAAAGCCATAAACCTGAGGCTTCCAAGGTCGGTAAGGTTGAAGAGTGAACTTGTACAGCCGTTTGCAGTAGGTGGATGGATAGAACTTTTGTGTGCTCTGAAAAGAACAGATATAAGTAGAGCCTCAAACTCTAGTTTCTCCTGCGTGTTACTCAGCCTTTCATCATGGTGGGGTGTCCTAGGTTTGAACTGCTGTGATAAACACCATGACCAAAAGCAACTTGTGTAGGAAAGGGTTCACTTCAGTTTACTGTTAACTCTACCGTGAAGGGAAGTGTTGGCAGGAACTCAAGGCTGAACGCTAAATGACTTTGATAAGGAGTGAAATGAACCCTTTCCTTCCCAAGTTGCTCTAGTCACGGTGTTTTACCATAGCAACAGAAGCCCTAAGGCACACAGAAAATGAAAAACAATTTTAAATAAATAGATTAATAAAACAGGCCCAGAAACATTAACTATTTGCTGGGATCACATGCTAGTAAACATATACTTATCTCTAGACCTAGCTATTTACCTTGATTCAAACTGCCTTACATTTGAAAAAAAAAAAAAAAAAAAACCTAGGTGAAAGCTAGCCATTGGGAGCAGAAAGGCTCCATGGGCTTAGAAATTTAGGATCCTTCTATATCACTGTGCTATTCATGGCCTCCATTGCCAGTTACTTCATTGTCCCGAATAGCTCCTTGAGATTACACACATCTAAGGCAACAGGAAGGAGGAAATGCAAGAAGGTCAACTCCCGCCGCCCTTTTATTTTTCCAGAAATAAGTCATAACACTTCTACCTTTATCTTTTTTAGGAGAATTTTATCACAATCACACCTAAGCTTAGTTGCAAGAGAGGCTTTACAGCCCCCATGTAAAGACGGAGTTCTTTCCCTGGGGAGAGGTATGGGGATGGGCATGGGTCAGACACTTGCACAGCGGGAAGAGGGTAGCCATGACAATAATAATAACAACAATAGCCGGGCGGTGGTGGCACACGCCTTTAATCCCAGCACTCGGGAGGCAGATGCAGGCAGATTTCTGTGAGTTCGAGGCCAGCCTGGTCTACAGAGCGAGATCCAGGACAGGCGCAAAGCTACACAGAGACACCCTGTCTCAAAAAACCAAAAATAAAAATAACAATAATAATAATAACAACAACAATAGTCTATTTGGTCTAGTTCCTTAAAAATATTTGTGACAGGATATCTCAATGCCATAAATGGGCACCAGGGCACATTTTCTATCTATAAAGCATCTAATGTGAAATCAATTTAGATACTTTTATAACAAGGATAATGGAACCAGATTGGCCATAAAGAAAAAAAGAAAGAGAGAGAGAAAATGAAATTTCATATTGTACTAAAATCACAGTATTCCTCTTCTCTGGCAGTTGGCGTCTGTCCTCGGGCTGTGGTGGCTGAACACATCTGATAAGGAGTCCCTTTCACATGCTGGTCATTTGTGCTCTTACATTGTCACATTGCGGATTGCTCAAATCCACCTTGCAGAGCCCTACTCTTCTACTTGACTATATTCATATTCCAAGTAAGCACAGCCCAAATTTCAAAGGGAAATGCTATTAGAACTGATATTTCACTTCTATACACTCAAAATACGACACGGCAATTTTGAAATGTTGACTGGCCTTCTTCAAAAATCATGAGAATGTGTGACACTTTGCAAGCAAAAATTAAAAGTATAATGCATCCTTATGAAGACCTGTCCTCATAAATAAATGTATTTTCCTTTTGAGGACAGGGCTTCCTGTAACCCAGCCTGAGCTTGAATTCACTATGGAAGTCAAGGATGGCCTTATACTGCTCCTCCTGCCTCCATTTCCCGAGAGCTGGGGTTACAGGCAGGCAGATCATGTGTGCTTTATGTGCTGTCGGGGATCCAACCCAGGGCTTCATGAACAATAGATAAGCCCTATAATCACTGAGCTGTATCCCCAGCCCCTCAACTGTAATTTTTAAATCACTTAATTATATATGTATGGGGTATGCATGTGTTGCTGCATGCATGGGTAGATCAGAGGACAGCTTGCAGAAGCAGTTCTCTCCATTCTCCATGTGGATTCTAAGGATCCAATTCAAGTTGTCAGGCTCAGGGGCAATCACCCTTATCCACGTAGTCATCTAACCAGCCCTTAATAGTGATTTTAACATCTAGGATTGATTGAGCAATTACTACGTGTCATTCAGACCTTTGGGGTACTTTCTCTTGTCTGAAAATGTTCTCTTTAGCCTCTATCTCTTAGCATCTTTTCCGTGAACACATACCAAGAGCTAAGAGCTAAACTACAGCCAGGCGGTGGTGGCGCATGCATTTGATCCCAGCACTCAGGAGGCAGAGGCAAGTGGATCTCTGTGAGTTCAAGGCTAGCCTGGGCTACAGAGCAAGTTCCAGGACAGGCTCCAAAACTGCACAGAGAAACCCTGTCTCAAAAAAACAAAACAAAACAAAAAAAGCTAAGCTGCACTAACACATAGGGGACACCCAGACAGAAGACAAATGCTAACCAAACAAAGCTCATAGTTTCAAAAATGGACAACAAAACAACTAATTCTTGCAAGCAACGCTGTGAATTCTATGAATGCCTTGCTGTGGGAACTTGAGGTAAATCACATGGACCCGCTAAAGATTCAGTGTCCCCAGCTGGAACTGGAGACTGAAGAGACCAGTATTGGCTCAGGATACCTTAAGACCAAGTTCTCAGCACAAAGGAGATTTATTTGCCCTAGAGGGACAAAGGGCAGGGAAAAAGAGACAAAGACAATAGATAGAGGATGAGGGAGATGGGGGAGGGGTATTTGTCCTGGAGAGGGGACAAAGGACTGCCTCTGGATAGGGAAAAGACAGATGTGGCCCATAGAAAAATGGTGCTTTATAGAGGTAAAAGGGAAAAACCCTGTGTTAGGTTTAGGTATTTCGTTTTGATTGGACATATTAATTAGGGTAACCACAACGGGGCTTTTGATTGCTGGAGTTAAACACTTGGATAGCTGGACCTTGGTAGTCAGCCTCAGGAGGAGGAAGTAGCCAAATAAGGGAACAGACCTTGGTGACTAGCTTCAGGAATGTAATCTAATGGTTTTTAGCAAGGCAGAGGGAATGGGGGAGAAGGGCAAGGCCTGCCAGAGCCATGTTTGCCATGCTCAGGCTATCTAGAGTCCCTTCAGGGATAAGCAAAGAACTGAATGAGACCTAATTTATGCCAAGCCCTTAACTTACTGTTTGATATAACGTAAGCACTCTGCAAACATTAGTTGTTACCATAACTGTTGGAATTCGTGGCCACTGGCCACTCCCCCAGCTACATGACCAGGCATGTGCTGGCAAAACGATTAGTCATCCCAGGGCCTTATCCGTGAGCTGTGTGGTCGTGCAATCTATGCGCATGTGTGGCTTAGCTCTGTAAGCCCATGTGCGCATGTGCAGGGGAATCCATAAAAAGCAGGTCACAGACTCCTCCCTCTTCTCTTTTCCACCACCCTCCGACCCCACCCCCCACCCCCACCCCTGCCCCATAATCTCCACAGGACTAAGCACATTCTCTTTTGTCCCTCCTTCCCTAATAAACTCTGATAGTGGCTTTTTCGTTGTGCCTCATGGCTTAATGAATGAATGACACCGCGCCTATGCATAAAACCAACAATAACTCACTTATAGAAGCAACAGTACCCAGGTGCTGACTAGGTATCAAGAAGGCATTGAACTTAGACCTAAGACTGAGCAGACTTCAGCAGACACACAGACCTAAGACCGAGTGTGCTTGGGATTTAACACGCATGGCTTTGGGCTTGACCTGTGACAATAGGGAGTGAAGAACAGACAGGCAGACAAACAGACACAAAAGCTGGGATCGGGT
>CABHPR010150462.1:0-16005 GCA_902168415.1 Peromyscus melanophrys | reverse complement strand
TTTCTATTGCTGTGAAGAGACACCATGACCACAGCAACTCTTTTAAAGGTAAACAATAAACTGGGGCTGGCTTACAGCTTCAGTTCCCACCACCATCTTCATGGTAGGAAACATGGCAGGATGCAGGCAGACATGGTACTGGAGAAGGACCTGAGAATTCTACCCCTTGATCCACAGGCAGCAGAAGGAGAATGCCACACAAGGCCTAGCTTGAGCATAAAAGACCTCTAAGTCCACTTCCACAGTGACACACTTCGTACAACAAGGCCTCACCTACTCCAACAAGGCTGCACCTCCTATAGTGCCAATCCCCATGGGCCAAGCACTCAAACACATAGGTCAATGGGGGAAATCCTATTAAATCCATGACACAATACAAAATTTTTTTCATTACATTTTTATTTATTTATAAGATTTGTTTATTACATACACAGTGTTCTGCCTGCATGTATCCATGCAGGCTGGGAGAGGGCACCAGATCTCATTACAGTTGTTTTTGAACCACCATGTGGTTGGTGGGATTTGAACTCTGGACCTCTGGCAAACAACCAGTGTTTCTAACCTCTGAGCCATCTCTCCAGCCCCACAATACAAAATTTAAGTTATGTTTCTCCCAAAAGTATCACTTTTAGAACACACATGGGCCAGGATGTGGTGGCGCATGCCTTTAATTCCAGCACTCGGGAAGCAGAGCCAGGTGGATCTCTGTGAGTTCGAGGACAGCCTGGTCTACAGAGCGAGATCCAGGACAGGCACCAAAACTACACTGAGAAACCCTGTCTCGAAGAAAATCATAAACAAACAAATAAAAAAGCACATATGGAACCATGAAGATAGAAAAGAATAAAGGCAGTGTTGTGGTGTCACAATCCCTGAATCCACATGACAACTATATGTCTAGGAGAGCGTTACTGCAGGATTACTACCCCTTACCACAGAAGCCTCTCACAGTCAATGGCAATAAACACAGAGACCCACAACTGATCCATGAACACAAAATAAAGGGCTGACTTCCTGCCCCAAGGATCATTGCAGAAGAGGGAGCAGAAGAATTGTAAGACCCAGAGGCAGTGGATGATGACCACAGCAAAGCAGTGTTCTTGGACACAACAGGGCAGCTGCACTAATGAACTGAGAGTGGCTATGACCGAATGGACAAGACCAGGCCGGACAAAATCCCAGCTTGGAAAAATGGAGGAGAGTTCTCTTCTAGCTGAGGAACTGTGACAGTTGATAGCTTCTGAGAGAGAGAGTCAGTTGTCCTCAGGGTTGTGGCCCCTGAGAGAGGCTACCTAGGCTCCAGGAGATGGCCGTGTATCCATGCACAACTGGAAGCTCCAAGAGACGAAGGCTGAGAAGGAGGAGGAGGAGTAAGAGGAGGAGGAGGACAAGAAAAACCCATGAAAATTGAGAGGGAATAGTGGTGTTGCAAAGGATTAATTTTAGAGGCGTTTCACTTCCCTGGTGGGATTTATTTCAGGGATGTTTCATGAGGCTGTTATGAATGGGGTTGATTTCCTGATTTCTTCTTGGTGTGTTTGTCTGTGGTATTCAGGCAGGCTAATCATTTTTCTGTGATCTGTTCCCATCACTGTACATGATCTCACTCATATCTAGAACCCCAAACTGTTGAACTCATAGAAGTTGAGAGTAGACGAAAGGAACCGGAGGTCATGGAGGTCAGAGGGAGAATTCCCCTGGGAATCATATGTCATAGCAGACTAAGTCACAATGTGACAGGAACAAGATTCTCTGGCTTCCTACCAGGCAGTGTGCTGGCTTTGCACACAGAGAGCACTATACACTGGGGAAGAAGAGGGACAGGGTTAGGGCTTGTCCAAACACTATGCAGTGAACACTTGCATCCAGGGCAATTTTCAATACTGTGTCCATTTGTAAAATTTTTATGGTTTGGAGTATCAACTCAAAAGATTGAAATATTTTGAAAAGATACAAAATTAACAAATCAAAGTGTTTTATACAGCAAAATTGAATGGGATTCAAAATAATTTAATTGCATATGATGATTTGCTACATTAAAGAAAATACAAAACTGCAAGATTTAACTTAAATAACTTAAATTACATAAATAGTAAAATAAACACACGCATAATACAGAGAGATACCCAAATGGATGCTGAGACAAATGTCCTTACATACATATAAAATTTGTGCTGTTTTGCCAAATCATCTAGGCAGGTTGGTTGAATTCATGTCAAAAATAAATGAGAGTTTTAAAAGGAGAATTTATGCAGTGTTGTAGCCCAGGAGAGTTCTCATCACTTTGGCTCAGGACTTAACTCCTTCTCCTCAGTCAATCCTGCCAGCAGGTTGGCCGAGGAAGACAGGGCTCTCCTTACTTCTGCTCTGACCACCTCCCAGGCACAGGGGCTGTGTTTCTTCTCCTTCAGATAGACTGTGATCCTGCGGAAGTAGTTGCTCACATCTACCGGGGAGTCTTCCTGGCTCGGGGAAGGTTGCTCCAACACCACCTGCTCCATCAGACAGGTTTGCAGGTCATTGAGCTGCTCCTTGAGCTCATGACGGAATGTGTGTAGGAGGCTTGTCTCCCAAGCAGCAGATGATTCATTTGAAGTGAAGAGGGTCAGGACCTGCTGGGTCACCTCACCCTTGACATGGACGGCTTGAGCCTTCTGGATCTGCTGGGCATCCACCTTCTCCAGAGGGAATGCAAAGTCCATTCTGTCCTTCAGGCAGGAGAGAGGGGAGAGTCTCCTCATTTGTTCCAGGAGTGTGGAGGCTCTCTTGTTCCTGAGGTGATGAGCCTGAGGCAGGTCACATCCCAGACAGCAGCTTGACCAGTAGTGCATCACCACCAGGAATGTCAGCAGAGCACAGGGCCTGGCCATTGTGGAAGTTGCAGATGCTGCTGATCCTCTGGGCTCTGTGGTCCTGAACCTTCCCCTTTAGGGTCTCTGAAGGCAATGCTGTGTGCATGAGTCTTAAATAGGGAAAAACACTGGTTTCCATTTTCTGAATGCTCTCCTCCTACTTTCCAATTATCTTTCATTTTGTTTAACTCATTCTCTGCTTTTTTTGGGAATTTTTTCTAAACCATTTTGGTTTTCATCTTTGCTTCCCCTTTCACTGCTGTCCTCAAAAGCTGTTTTACAACTTTCTTTTTCTAAATAGCATTGTCATTAACTATTACCTCAGAGATCTATTCTTTGTTTGAAATTTACACATCTATTGTAAAGACAAAATTTTCTCTAAAAATTGTATTTAAAAATTATTGAAATTATCCGGGCGGTGGTGGCACACACCTTTAAAACCAGCACTCGGGAGGCTGAGCCAGGCAATCTCTGTAAGTTCAAGGCCAGCCTTGTCTACAAAGCGAGTTCCAGGAAAGGCACAAAGCTACACAGAGAAACCCTGTCTCAAAAAAACAACAAGCAAACAAACAAACAAACAAAAAGTTATTGAAATTCATTTTACCATAATTTCTATTTTATTTATATTATTTACATATATGTTTAAATCACAATGTAAAGTGTGATCCAAATTGTTTCTAAATTAAAATATTGATGCTCATGATGGTGGTGGTGCACACAGTTAATCCCAGCATTTGAGAGGCTGAGGCAGGTGGATCTCTGAGTTCAAGGCTAGCCTGGTCTACAGAGTGAGTTTTAGAACAGCCAGGGCTATATGGAGAAACCCTGTCTAAAAAAATCAAAAAAGGAAAAAAAACATTGATGCTAATGAAATACTTCAAAAATTTTCCAATCTTTAAAGGCTTTATTAAGTTATTTTCTTCAAATTGCTTTTATTAACTCTAATATTAATTTATATAAGATGTTAATTGCGTCATCAGTATATCTTTATTATTCACCCAATGATTGTCATGCCACCATGAGGTCTCCATGTGTAAAGGCTTGCTGGTCAAGCTTGATGAGCTGAGTTTGATTGGTGGAGCCAGTGGTTGAAATAGAGAAACTGTAAACTGGACTCTGACCACTACATTCACACTTGGCAAATTTGTGCCTACACACATGTCCTCAATGCATGCATGCACACACAGCACCCACACACCATCACACACTTACACACTCTCACAGATACACACACTCCCTCATTCATCAATATGGATACACACAGACACATACTGTCATATACACATGCACACAAACATGCAAACACAGTCACACAGATACACACACACCATCACACACACTCACATGCACATACACTTACACTCTCTCACACACAGATATACATAAACACACAAATGCACACACATACTTACACACATACACACACAGACACAGAGAAACACACAAATACACACTTACACAAATATGTGCGCCCATACTCACACACACAAATACATTCATATTACACACAAACACACACACATTACACACTCATACATAGACACACATATGCACACACACATAAACATATTCCCACAACAGAAATACACATAAACACACTCCCCTACACATGTACGCACACACAGTCACACATAAGACAGATTTTCAACACATGTGTACAGAGAGACACACCCAAACACTCAAGCACACACATTTATGTACACATTCCCACACATACAAATACATACCATCATTCAAACATAAACACACACATGCACAAATTTCCACACATACACACACATTTTCACAAACACACACATATGCACAATCCCATATTCCATATATATATATATATATATATATATATATATATATATATATATATAACACAAACTAACACACAGAAACACACATGCATATCCTTACACACACATTCACATACATACTTTCTCACATATATACACAAACACACATACATACACACAGACACACATGCACACACACTCAGATACACATATATAGTTACACACATACTTGCATAGACACACACTCACATACATACAGAAGAGTGAGAAACTATTAAAAATGTCCAAGGTTAATTTTCACTTATTTTGTCTCACAAATTTGAACGTTAACTCCTTGGATTTTTGGGTCCACCTCATAGTAGGAAGACAATGGGACTCACAAAGTCACTCACTTCATGGTGGCCAAAGATGCAGACAGGGACAAAGTGTGTCCTTAGATGGAGCCCCTGACCTTCCTCCAGCAAAGCCTCACTCCCTAGTAGTCCACTCATCTCTGACAATCAACCGGCTTTCACTGACAGTTTGTTCCTTGAGGGTGTGATGAAGGCTCATGTTCCCTGTGAACACTGCTCCCATGAGTACCAGCCTCCAGCACAGGAAACCTCGAGAGACATTCCACGTCCAAACCACACACAGGTAAAGTGTCTGAACACTCGATTTCAAAGGCTTAGGATCTCAAATGCCATGCCATGCGTACTATTACAATCATACCAAGTTTATACTCACTTTAATCAGCATGCGATGTTTATCCTCATGCACAGGACACTGTGGCATTGCTAAGTCCCTATAAACAATGTTTGTGTCAAATCAAAGGAGAAGCAGTTCTAGCCCCTCAACCTCCTACAGCAGCTAGGGATCTGCAGGATCATTTCTGTGTGCGTGTAACTTCAAAGTCTTTGTCTTCATTCTGTAAATAATAAATAAATTTAAATAACCACAAAAATAATATTATATTATTTCATATTCTATAGAAAGCCCTTCTGCATAGAGAACATTAGAGTCACTATTCCCCTCACCTCCAAACTGCATCTAACTGGAATATTTGCTTCTCAGCTGCTGATAATTTCTTTGGAAACCTGTCCCCTCATCTCTGTGTCTACTGACCCTTGTGATGCTTTCCGTGGCTGTGCAGAAACTTCCTAGTGCCCTTTCCTCCTCTCAGTCTCCATGGCCTTCTGATATCTGTCTTGGAATCTTTACTCAGGAAGTCTGTCTTTCTGTCATTCCTGTGGATGCACATGGGTAACATGACTAACTTGTTAATATCAAATGTTTAGGAAGGTGAAAGAAATGTAGGAATCAGTTAAGCATGTTTATAGGGATGGTCTACTGATAGCAGAGTCCCTTAGCTTGGGACTCTGTCTGAAAATCCATTATTCCTCAGTTTCCAGAACACAATTTTGTACCAGAGTAGAAAAACATGCACACACATACATGTACGTGCACACACACACACACACACACACACACACACACACACACAGAATTATTTAATTCATTTAATATGTTTGTATTTCTCTTGAAAGGACAACAGTTTGTCCTTAGCTTTCTTGCTTACTTTAAGTGGAAAGTGATACTCCATGGCTCCTTGGTCTTCCATAACTGGGAAGTGATTGTTCAGAGCCTTCATAGCATAGTCTCTTCAGAATGGAGAACCAGATGTTGCTTTTCTTCTTTATTTCCATAGGTGACTCATTACAAAGTGGTTCTCTAACATTTCTCATCTCAGGAACAAATTCTCCCTCTCAAGAACCACATGGCTTTGGAAAAAGCACAGGGACAAATAGCCAAACAAATAGAAACACATGAACTATGAACCAATAGCTGAGGAGCCCCCAACTGGATCAGGCCCTCTGGATAAGTGAGACAGTTGATTAACTTGAACTGTTTGGGAGGCACCCAAGCAGTGGGACCGGGACCTATCCTTAGTGGATGAGCTGGCTGTTTGGAACCTAGGGCCTATGCAGGGACACTTCGCTCAGCCTGGGAGAAGGGGACTGAACCTGCCTGGACTGAATCTACCAGGTTGAACTGAATCCCCAGGAGAGTCCTTACCCTGGAGGAGATGGGAATGGGGGGTGGGCTGGGGGAGGGCGGGGGGGGGGTTTACCTGAGAGGAGGGAGGACAGGGGAATCTGTGGCTGATATGTAAAATTAAATCAAATTATAAAATAATAAAAAAAAGAACCACATGGCTGTGCTTCCCTAGTCCCTCAAAGTCAGGATCAGTGTTGATATCCCCTTTCTGCTCATCCCCTGTGCACTGAGGTCTACAGTGTTCTTCAACCTGTGACAATCACCCAGATCCTCAGTACTAGTTCCTTCTTGGTGTGTATGTGTGTGCAGAGCCTGCCCCCAGGATGGTATTACTTCTAATACCATGGAACTTACTCAGTAGCTCTCAAATTCTTTCTGCTGCACAGCGAAATCTCATCCTCAGCCCTCTTTTTTTTCAACCTTACTCCATGAGAGAGGGCTTCAATGATGACATCAGAACTCATCCTGGAAGTCATCTCTTCTTGGTTTAAGTATCATAACTCCTAGAAGGTCATTGCTTCCACCTGTAGTTGTTCGTGTGAAGGAGGTTTGTTTTCAGTTAAATGTACAAAACTTGAGAGTTGAACAATAGGTCAGAGAAGCCAGGGGAGAACAAGCCTGGAACAGTTGGTGAAAGAGGACTAAGTCCCAATTTCACAGGAGCAAGACATTCTGGTATTGTTTGTTGTCTGTCATAGCTGCTGCAGTATAGGGAGAAGCTCGACAAGATGCTAAGCCTTCGTTTTCCAAAGGAGCAGAGGGGTTCAGCCTTCTTGGAAAAGACTGACACCCAGCTAGCTCACTCCAGTTACTTTGAACAAAGTGTCAAAAACACGGAAGACATCTTATGTTGGAGAGGATATGGAGCAAGGGGAACACTCCTCCACTGTTGGTGGGAGTGCAAACTTGTACAGCCACTTTGGAAATCAATATGGCGCTTTCTTAGAAAATTGGGAATCAATCTTCCTCAAGACCCAGCTATACCATTCTTGGGCATATACCCAAGGAATGCTTCATCATACCACAAAGCACATGCTCAACTATGTTCATAGCAGCATTATTCATAATAGCCAGAACCTGGAAACAACCTAGATGTCCCTCAATTGAAGAATGGATTAAGAAAATGTGGTACATATACACAATGGAGTACTACTCAGCAGTAAAAAACAATGACATCATGAAATTTGCAGGCAAATGGATGGAACTAGAAATTATCATCCTGAATGAGGTAACCCAGACTCAGAAGGACAAGCATGGTATGTGTTCACTCATCAGTGTATGCTAGATGTAAAGCAAAGGATAGCCAGACTACAACCCACAGCTCCAGAGAAGCTAGCTAACAAGGAGGACCCTAAGAGGGAATGCATGGATCTCCCTGGGAGGGGAAATAGATGAGATCTCCATGAGTAAACTAGGGATGGGGGCAATGGAGGGTAGGGGATGGGAGATGAGAACATAAGGGAATGAGATGTTCGAGGTGGAACAGGGATGAAGTGGGAGAGCAATGAGAGAGATACCATGATGGAGGGTGACATCACAGGGATAGAGAGAAGCTGGGTGCAAGGGAAGTTCCCAGGAATTCACAAGGATGACCACAGCTTGGACTACTGACAATAGTGGAGAGGGTGCCTGAGCTAGCTTGTCCCAATGGTAAGATAGGTGAATGCCCTAACTGTCATCATAGAGCCTTTCACCAGTAACTGATGGAAGCAGATGAAGAGATCCACAGCCAAACACCAGGCCGAGCTCCAGGAGTCCAGTCGAGGAGAGAGAGGAGGGAGTCTATGAGCAAGGGCATCAAGATTATGATGGGGAAACCTACAGACAGCCAAACCAAACTAGTGAGCACTCATGAAATTTAGACCAACACCTGTGGAGCCTCTATGGGACTGGACTAGGCCCTCTGCATAAGCGAGATAGTTATGTAGCTTGATCTGCTTAAGGGGCCCCTGGCAGTATGATCAGGATCCATCCTTGGTGCATGAGCTGGCTTTTTGGAGCCCACTACCTATGGTGGGACACCTTGAACAGCCTTGAGGCAGCGGAAGGGGCTTAGACCTGCCTCAACGGAATGTATCAGGCTCTGCAGAATCCCCATGGGAGGCCTTACTTTCTTGTGGGAGGGAATGAGGTGTAGGTTGGGGGAAGGCTGCAGGGATGGGAGGAAGGAAGAGGGGGATCTATGATTGGTATGTAAAATGAATAAAAAATTTCTTAATAATAAAACAAAGAAAATGCCCTACAGGCTTGCCTGCAGACCCATCACATGGAAGCATTTCTTTTTGATATTCCCTCCATTCAGATGATTTTAGCTTGTATCTAGACATAAAACTAACCAGCACACAATGTACACTAGAAATGTACGGAGTTTTTATTCTGTAATGTGTCATTTTAATGAAAATTATAGCATTGCAAGTATATAAGAATAGACAAATATAAAATTAATATAATATTTAATGACACAGAAAAATAATCTATTACATATAGAGAAAATGCTCTCTTGTATTGAAGAAAATGTAAAATTTCACATGGTATTAACTTAAATTTCATAGTTAAATAAATAAATATTTATATACATAAATACAAATAACTGGATCAATCTGGAAGCTAAAGTCTATACTATATACACAGACAGTACTGCTCATAACTGATGAAACGTCCAGGAAGGTTGATTGAAGGGTGTCAAAATGAGTGAGAGCATTGAGAGAGCAGAATCAGTGCAGTGAGATGCAGGATCCTAGTCCAGGAGAGTCCTCTCCACTTTGGCTCAGGACTTACTCCTTCTTCCCAGTCAATCCTGCCAGGAGGTTGGTTGAGGAAGACAGGGCTCTCCTTACTTCTGCTCTGACCACCTCCCAGGCACAGGGGCTGTGTTTCTTCTCCTTCAGGTAGACAGTGATCCTGTGGAAGTAGTTCCTCACAGCCACCAGGGAGTCTTTGTGGCTCAAGGAAGGTTCCTGCACCTCCACATGCTCCATCAGACAGGCTTGCAAGTCACTGAGCTGCTGGTAGAGCTCATCACAGAATGTGTCTAGGAGGGTTGTATTCCAAACATCAGATGATTCATCCAAAGTGAAGAGTGTCAGGACCTGCTGGGTCAGCTCCTGCAGGACAGGGATGGCTTTAGCCTTCTGGATCTGCTGGGCATCCACCTTCTCCAGAGGGAATGCAAAGTCTTTTCTCTCCTTCAGGCAGGAGAAAGGGGAGAGTCTCCTCATTTGTGCCAGGAGTGTGGAGGCTCTCTTGTTCCTGAGGTGATGAGTCTGAGGCAGGTCACATCCCAGACAGCAGCTTGACCAGTAGTGCATCACCACCAGGAATGTCAGCAGAGCACAGGGCCTGGCCATTGTGAATGTTGCAGATGCTGCTGGTCCTCTCGGCTCTGTGGTCCTGAAGCTTCCCCTCTAGGTTCTCTGAAGTCCATCTTGTGTGCATGAATCTTAAATAGGGGAAAGCACTCTTTCCCATTTTCTAATCCCCCTACTTACTTCCCAATTCTCTTTTCACTTTCTCTCACTCATTCTCTGCTGGTGTCTGGGCTTTTTTCTCAACCATTTTTGTTTTCATTATTATGTCAACTTTCCATGATCCCCTCAATAAAGCCACTTTTAGAGGTTCTTTTCTAAATAAATTTTCATTACCTTTTATAGAACACATATACCTCAAATGTATGAAATTTGCTCATCTAATGTAAGGAATGAAAAATATTTATGAAAAAGCGTACATAGAAGCTATTGAATAACTCAGTCATCCACGTTCTTGAAGCACGCATGAGCACCTGATTGGTTTCCCAGCACTCATGTAAAAACGGGCACAGAAACACATGCTTGTAATCCTGAAACTTGGAAGGTGACACAGACAGGTCCTTAGAGCTTTAAGGCCATCCAATATAACTGCAATGTTGAGCCCTAGCTTAAATGTCAGAGAAAACAAGGTAGGGAGGGAGTGAGTTAAGAACTGGACATTGACATCTGGAATCCACTTGCATGAACACACACATGCAAATGCAAACACACAAATGTGTGCACGCCCTACATCAGACACACGCAATAAAGAACAATGATAAATTAAATGAACAGAATACAAATTGAGCCAAGTGTGGTTGCTCATGTCTTTATTTTTAATATTTGGGTCGCAGAGGTAGGTGGTTATTAATATTGAAAGATAGGTTGGTTTCTGTAGTCAGTTCCAGGATAGCCAGGGCTACATAGAGAAACTCTGATTTAAAAAAATAATAACAAAAGAAAAGAAAATAGAACTCGAGTATATTGAGAAGTTAAAGTTTTATACATTTATTGAAATGTAAAGGTGAATATATTATATATTAATATCTAAATCTCATAGAACGAAGATGGTGTTGGCTGCCAGCATGTGATGCTGAGCTCCAAGGAGGCTCAGAGACCGATGGAGGCTCTGAGATGTGATACCTCAGGGAAAAGGGATCTGCAGGGCCTGCAATAGCTCCAGAACAACTAAGACAAAAATAAAGCAAGTTTTATGGGAAGACACTTTTAAAATGTGGACTCAAAAATGCGGAAGGAATGACGGAGGAACAAAGCCAGGCATGGAAAACGGTGAATCTGTAGCCTTCACTACCACATCTCAGCCAGCAGGCTACAGGCACAGCAATCATTCCTGATGAGCCATGGGGCTGCTGGCACTGATGACCGGAAGAAGCGTGGTTCTCTGGAGCTCCTGCAGAAACATTGCTGAACAGGGCCAGCCCTGGGGCAACTAGCTAGGCCCTGGCATGGAGCCATCCTGGCTGTGGCTAGTCCTGCTTGCCCTTCTGGGAGACAGCGGGAACAGGGCCACACACAGTGCTGCCTGCAGCCTACAGGCACAGCGGTCCTGCCTAGAGACAGAGAGGTGCACTGGCCTGGAGCGCCCATGGAACTATGTCACAACTGAATAGGGCCAGTCCTAGGCCAGCCAAACAGAAGCCAGCATGCTGCAGCCAAGGCTGGAGCTTCTTTCTCTGCTAGGAGAGACAGAGTGGTGGGGCAACAATGTTGTCTGCAGGCTACAAGCACAAAATGGGAGCCTGGCAAGCCGTGGGGCAGTAGACATAGAGGGCAGAGAGGTGTGCTGCAGCAGGAGCTTCACAGAACCTGCCCCTAGGATGCCCTGCATAGCTGCAACATCACCCTGCTTCTGGACAACAGCAGGAGGATTTCTGAGATGAGTCTTGGCAATGGTCCAGGATTTATGGTGCTTCAGAAATCAAAAACCTTGAACCTGACCAATGACTCGTGGCAGTGAATATTTGCATGTAAACATGTCTGGGCCACACACACACACACACACACACACACACACACACACTGCAGTTTCCACTGCCACTGTGAGGAAGGAATATTCAGTGGAGGGGGGAAGGATAGAGGAAGGAGTGGTGAGTGAGTGGTGGAGAGAGGTGGAACTAGAGCCTCTATGATTGTGACAGGTTCCATAGAAAGCTGTGGTGGATGGGGGAACATGCAGTTTCCAAGCAGGGACAGCAGGGTTGTGTGCAGCAGACTGGAGACTCCATTCCAACTCAGGCCCCGAACTGGATGCCCAACACCAAGATCACCCTGGTTCTGAGCAATGACATGATGCCCAAGATGAGGAACGTTCATTGTCTGGATTAGACCTTCCCAAAAGATCTCTATGGTTCACGCTGGCCCTGGAGGCCACTTAGTATCTGTGGTCCACAGCCAGAGGCCATGTTGAAGCTGGAGGTTCATGTGGATGTCCATGGTCTACAGCAGCTAAGAGCCGTGTTGATGTCCCTGGCCTGAGTTACCAACAAAGGCTATGCAGAAGTCCTTGGTCTGTGCTGCAGCCTAAAGCCATATTGATGTCAGTGGTCCATGCTGACACTGGGGGCTATACTGATGTGAGTGGCCTGTGCTGCCATCTGAGGCCACAGTGATGTCCAGGTCCATGCTGCCGCCAAGGGCCATGTATGGTCTGTGGTCCTATTGCAGCTGGGGTCTGTGTTGATGTCCATGGCATGTGTTACCACTAAGAGCTATGCAGGTGTCTGTGAACTCTTGTTGATGTCCTCAGGCTGTGCTGCCACCAAAGGCGATGTTGATATGGGTGGCCTACTCAGCCACCTAAGGTCATGTTGATGTCCTTGGCATGTGCTGCCATCAAGGGCTATGATGGGGTCTATGACCCCTGCAGCAGCAGAGGTCTGAACTGGTCTGAACTGCCACTGGAGACCATGCTGAGGTCCATGGCACCTGCCGACCCTGGAAACAATGTGGATGTCTGTGCTCTGTGCTATCACTAGAAACCATGTGTAAGTCCATGATCTGTGCTCCTGATGACTGTAAAGGGCAAGGAAGCTACTTTTGCCATGGTATTGATGACTGCAGACTCACAGTTGAGATGGAGGGACACAGAAGACCTCTGTGACAACCCCTCCCTCTAATCCCCCTCCCCTCAAATAACAACCTAGATAGAAAGCCATCCAAGAGAACTCTTAAAAATTGTGATAAGGATGCTGAAATGCAGATATTCAAAATTAATGGCTTCTGACGGCGGAGCAGGTAGGGAAGGACTCAGATTTCTTTTTTTTTTTTTTTTTTTTTTTTTTTTTGGTTTTTTGAGACAGGGTTTCTCTGTGTAGCTTTGCGCCTTTCCTGGAGCTCACTTGGTAGCCCAGGCTGGCCTCAAACTCACAGAGATCCGCCTGCCTCTGCCTCCCGAGTGCTGGGATTAAAGGTGTGCGCCACCAACGCCCGGCCGGACTCAGATTTCTTTAAGGGGCTCCCCCCTGGGAGATTTACCATGCTCCAGTGAGTACATGAGCAACACAAAGATGTGGTTTTTTTTCTCTTTTTTACTTCTTCTTTTTTATGGAGGAGGGAATCCTAAGAACAGAGGAGCAGACATGAGAGGACTGTGAAATAAGTGTGCTCAGGGTTAATGATTCCTGGAAGACTTTGAGATGACAGAGCAGTCAGAAAGAATATTTCTTCATTGTTTTTCTTCCTTTTTGTGGGGAGTCGTTCGTTTGTGTGCTTTCCCTGTGGCCTGAAAACACAAGACTCAGACACTAAGTTTTAAATAAAATGTTAATTTTCCCAATAAACCTCAGATATACCAAATTTCTTAGTTAGGATTTCTACTGCTGTAAAGAGACACCATGACCATGGTAACTATTATAAAGAAAATATTTAATTGGGGTGGTTTGGTTCCAGCTTCAGAGGGTCAGTCCATTATTATCATGGCAGGGAGCATGGTGGCATGCAGGCAAACGTGCTAGAGTAGTACTTGAGAATCCTACATCTTACAAGCAACAGGAAATCAACTGAGAAACTGGGCAGTCTCCTGAGCATATGAAACCTCAAAGCCTGCCCTACAGTGACACACTTCCTCCAACAAGGCCATCCCCACTACAGCAAAGCCACACTCCTAATAGTGTCACTCCCTATGAGATTATGAGGGCCAATTACATTCAAAGTACCACACCAAATATAAACAGAAAATATTCCAATGAGAAAATCTGTGGTAGAAACTCAAAGTGCATACATACATGTAAACATACACAGAATAACCAGATTGGTTTCATATCCAAATATTGCTCTTTTGGGAACAAATTTTTAACTTTAGTCTTCAGCCTGCCTCTTTCCTTTCTCCCTTTAAATGGGAAATGAGCTCTCTCAGCTCTATGACTTTCCTTTATTGTGTAGAGACTGGGCAGAGCTTCCATATCACAAAGGCCCTTCAGTCCCCATAGGCTTATATGTTTGAATGCTTTGTCCCCACTTTATGTAACTGTTTGGGAAGAGTTGGGGGGTGTAGACTTGCTGGAGGAGCTGTGTCGCTGGGGTGGGCTTTGCAGTTTCAAATGCCCAGCCAGGCCCATTCTCTTTGTGTCTGAAGATCAGGATGTAAACCTTTTGGTTACTGCTCCAGTGCCATGCCTGTCTTCTTCCCACCATAATGGTCATAGACCCTACTATGTTCTGGAATAGTGAGCCCTAAATTAAATGCCTTTTTTAATGTAAGAGTTGCTTTGTTCATGATGTCTCCTCACAGCAATAGAATACTGAGACACGAATGAGTGAAAAAATACAACCATCAATTTCTCAGTTTGCTTTAGAAAGCCTAGGTATGGATTTAGATTTTCTTTTTAGAAAAAAATCTAATAGGAAGAAAAGGTGAATGCATTTGATAAATTTTCATATAAAGTAAAAAAAAAAGTGGTACGTGTTCCAAGAAATATGTAAATATTATAAATACGACAAGAAAAATTAATAAGATTACATATTAACACATTAACATCAATAACATTAAGACTGTTGTGAATTAAGGCCTGATTACTTGGAATCAAATATTTTTTTGTGTATCTTGTTTAATCATACTGGCAAAAGAGCAGCTGAATTGATTTTAAAATTATTATTAAAAACTGCAATAAACACCTTTTTAAATAACCAAAGATAAGCTAACGTGGTCCTCACCACTAACCCAAGCTCTTAGGAGGTAGACACAGGAGGATGGGGAGTTGAAGTCCAGCCTCAGCTTTAGAGCATCTTCAAGAAGAGCCTGGGCTGTACGATTCCCTGTGAGGACAGAACGGGGCTCAGGGGAGACAAGAAAGAAAAGAGGAAACGAAGGGAAGAAAAGAAGGAAGGAAATGCACAGGAAGCAAGTGCCAGTGATATGTCAAATTAGTCCAGGAGAATCATTTCAAGACATCCTCACATGCCCCCTCTGTTTGAGTGTTCGTTTAATCTTGTTTTGTTTTTAAACAGGCTACATCTTGGCTGTAATTGCGAGATTTTATGACCTATGAATAACTTTGCTTGTGAGACAGATCAAGAAGACCCAACTCTTCATAGTGGGGTATATTTTCCTTGCAGATTAAATATTGGGTGGAAGTTCACTGGCAAAAAAATATTAATTTCACATTAGATGTTTATTGCCAGAACTCCTTTATGTTCTTTCCTGTTAAATAGACTGAAGCCGTCAAACATCACTTGACTATTTGATTGACAGCTGTCAAACTCTTCCCCCAGGTACCCATTACATGGGCAGGTGTCAGGTAGCAGAATAGAATGAGTCCTCTAGTTTCAGCAGACACAAGTCTGGGAATGGGAATGGGAGCCCCTGCTATTTCCTCCACGGTTCTGAGCTAACCAGGGATGTAACTGACACAGCAGCCACTCCTGAGGCTCCATCTGGGTGGCCCACACACAGCCTCAGCCCAGCCATTTTCCATGGATGGCAGAAGCTGTCAATTGATCAGCTGCTTCTTCAGCATTTCCTCCAGTTGCCCTCAAGACAATCATCATTTTCAAACATCAAGAAGACAGCCATTCTGCTTCACATAGCCC
>CABHPR010150460.1:12297-28727 GCA_902168415.1 Peromyscus melanophrys | reverse complement strand
GGCTGTGGGACTGGCGGGTGACAAAGATTTGTCCTAACTGTGGGCAAGGCAGGAAAACTCTAGCTACACACACCTACATTAAATATTCTTCAAAGCTGGCTGGCATTGTAACATCAATATCAGTGGAAAGCTGGGGTGTTATAGGTTGAGACCCCAATTGTTCTGAGTTCACTTCTGTGTGTGACTTAATATCCCTGCAATGGTTAACTAAATAATTTTGTTTTATGCAAGCAGACACCCAACTTCCATGAACCCAAAAGTTAAAAATGTCATCAGCTAGCTCCTGAGGCCTGCAATGGAGACCTCTCCTTCGCTGTAACCTAGCTACCTGACGCTTTCAACAATGTACATGGAAAAGTACCTATGCATGGCTATCTTCTGTTTCTAAAAAAACTTCATGAAACTCTTACGGCATTGGAACATGGCATTTGGGGTAGCCTGAATCTGTGCTCCTCATATTTAGCTCCAAACTAAACCACGTCTTTTTCCAGAGTTGCGGTTTTTGTATCACCAAAGTCAATGACTTTGACTTCAAACACTCAATAGCCAGATGCTTGCCACATGCACACAGTTTTGCTATGTCGTGTGAGAGCCACTGGCTGGAGACAACAGCAGACACCCGTGTGACTGTCTGTGACCATCCTCCCTGTGAGCTACTTCTAGCACTCAGGACATTCTCAGGATGACCTGATTGCAATACACTCCATAAAGACTTGTTAGAATTGGGACTTCTAGCCACCTTCACACATGTATGGTGTTTACGCTTTAAGCTATTTCCCACAACAGGTATTTTTACTTACACTCTTCATTTTACAACTAATGAAACTGAAGTCCCTTTTGGTTCTAAGACACAAACCTACACCTGCGTCTCTGAGATTCAAGTATGTAATGCCACTGTATCCACATAAAACATTAGAAGCAGCAGACAGAGCTGAGATGAGTCTCAATTAGAAGGCCACACATCTCATTTCATAGACCTCACCAGGTTCTATACAGCCATAGAAAATATCCTTTTTTACACTCTAATCAAAATTTGGCAGTACACCTGAGAAAGTTGACAATATGTTACCAGCAGGCAAGCTGAGACTCTATCTCAGTAGGGAGAGTTGTCAAGAAACGCAGCCGGCAAATAGAATCCTGGGAAGTGTCTAAATGCAGTCGGCCTTAAACCTACTGGGTTTCTTCCTCCCATCTCCCTCACAGCCTTCCCCCTACTCCAGGCTTCCTCTAGCTGCAGCCACACCACTGAATCTCTATCTTATCACCTCCCACTCACCCAATCTGCTCAACCCAGCTCCACTCTCCTTAGCTGGTTCCCTCTACTGCAAAAGAGGTGTTTTTTCCCCCCTTCAATTACGAACACCAATAAAACAGAATATAGCCACTTGACGTTCTTTCTGTTACCATAATGAAATTAGTAATTACATCCATCATAAAATCACTGGTATGAAGAAGGAAACTTGACATACGTATGACTACCCTAAAATCAGCCAGAATTCCCCGAATGAGAGTGACTACTGTTACCGTGGTACATGCCCTTCCCGACTTTCACATGCATGCCAGCACATGGTACATACATTGTTTTCACAAAACAATTCAATGACACAGCTAACTCAAAAGCTGGTGGGTAGGGGAGGGGGCTCTGCTTTCTTTTGCTTTTCCCTCAACTACGTGAATACAGGAAAGCATGCGGACATCATCACGGCTTCAGGATAAACTATTTCATCAACCCTCTATTGGTGGATATTTAGGTCATTTACAATATTTTTAGTGTTCTAGACAACACTTCATGAGCATCATTGAACATTCCTTATTCCTTGGGTTGAATGCGAAGTGTCTGGGTTGACAGTAGAAGGATTCTCCTCTTGCTTTGGAGGCTAAACTGCAGATGTGCTGGCTTAGCTCACTCTTTTGTGTTTTCTTTTTCTTCCTGACACAGTGCCTATTGCCTTCTTCTGTGTTTGGCCTGTGTGTCTTCCCGCCACTTCATTAACCCTTTCCCTTCTTTCTCTGGTTTCAAAATCAAACTTAGGCATAATTTCTCAGAAGTTTCCCATCATTCTGATCCTTAACCAACAGCACTTGTTAAGGCTAAGAAGCATTAACCAATATGTGGTATGTTCTGTGCTTAGAGCTAAAAGAAATCAAAAGCTCAGAAGTAATCCCACCCCCACCCCCACCCACCCACCCACTTACCTTCACCCCTGCAGAAGAAAAATCCCTCTCAGAACCTCTGCCTCCCAGATCTTCTCTAAGGCAAGTCAGGGAAACTGAAACCCCTGTTCCCTGGGTAAGTCAAAAAAACTAGAATCCCTTTCACCCAAAGCCAGCAAGGTCTAACAGATTATTCTAATGTTCCTCATTCCTTTCTATCTATAAGAAGAATAAGACCCTCATTCTAGAGGAGCTTAAACCAGGAAGGAAGGAGTGCTCCACACAGAAGTCAAGAAGAAGCTAGACAGACCGCCCTGGCCTTCCCCACTCAGTCTGCTACCCTTGTACACACCCTCTTCATCCAGACACCCTTCCCTGCAAGGTTGAACCTAAGTATAACATCGGTTTCTCCTGTATTTTGAGTATTTTATTGGAAAGCTTCACATCATATAAAACTCTGAGTAAATCTGTCCTATTTTTCTTTTTTGTTTGTTTGTTTGTTTTTGGTTTTGTTTGTTTGTTTGTTTGTTTGTTTGTTTGTTTGTTTGTTTTTCGAGACAGGGTTTCCCTCTGTAGCTTTGCGCCTTTCCTGGAACTCACTTGGTAGCCCAGGCTGGCCTTGAACTCATGGAGATCCGCCTGGCTCTGCCTCCTGAGTGCTGGAATTATTTTTATTAACCTGTCCTATGCTATGGGGGTGTTGCCTGTGGTCCTTATAATAGTCCAGTAGTGGATTACACCATCCTACCTACAAATTCAAAGGAAATTATTATGACCAATAACAATTTAACAAACATGTACACTTAGCACATTCTAAGTGCATTATGTAATCACATCATTTTAACCTACAAACAGATCTGTGAGAATCCCCTAATGCCCCTAATTCTACAGATAAACATTTTGTTTGCTGGGATTTGGGAGATTCTAACTGTTTATATGTGAGTATGTATACAAAACTTTAAACTAAACTATATGAACATTTAAAACATGCCATTTTTTAGCAGAAAGACTTTTAAAATGCAGTGAAAGAAAACTGTGCAATTTAAGGCAAAGCTATTAGTATAAGAATGCAGAAGGAAAGGCAAACTTAAGTGTTCTAGATTAAAAGACAGCTCCAAAATCTGATAAACACTAATTGCCTCTACACACGATTGGGGAAATTCAACCTACAGACACTGTTTTGGTATAAGAATCGTGCCATTATATCAAGTAGTTAGTATCCCACAATAAAAATCAAAGTTATTACTTTATGTTACTCAGCTAGTCAAAGGGAAAATTGGGATCCCTAGCCATAAGAAAACAGAACCCCAAACAACCCCACAATTATAGTTGCAGAGCATTTACAAAAACACATTACCTTTTAAAAGCAACCAGCAGGTAATTAGTTGGACCTAGAATGAGATGTGTTTTTGTTTTTGTTTTTGTTTTTAATTGTTAGGATGTGGAAATAAAACTACTAAATAAGTTATTCAACTAGTAAACCTTGGCCAAAACAAATTTATTGTTAATTGTTGAAATTGTAACAACATAAAACTTCTTTTTTCTTTCAAAATTAACAAGGTCTATGTGACTTTAGTTAATTCACTTAGGTTTGTTGCTAATAAATGTAAAAAAATAAACAGAGAATTGAAGAGACAGGCTGTGCTTTAGCACACAAAGCCTCCCCAGCCTGCTGACGTGTAGAACTCCACGCCAGGTGATGAGACAAGACAAGATGTTGGGAGGAAATACCACCTCTATTCTGAATCAAGGACACTTGTACTATGAGGCAAACTTCAGTTTCATAACATTTTGAAATAAAAGTTGTCATCCGTGAAATGTATTTTACTCTATAATTTTACTCTTTTAAAATTCTGTGACATTTTAATATATTCACTAAAATTTTTGATGATGAAAATCAGAAAATGGTTTATGGGAAAGTATTTTAAAAATTATTTTCATATTGAACTTAAGAAAAATTTCTATCTGCTACTCATGTGTACAACTGCACAGGTTATCTTTGTCAAAAACATGTATGTGTATTGTGCTGGAGAAATAGCTCAGCGGCTAACAGCATACACTGCTCTTGCAGAGGACCCAAGTTCAGTTCCCAGCACCCCTGCAGGGCAGTTCACAACCACCATAACTCCAGCCCCAGGGGATCCAATGCCCCTGCCCACTTTGGGCACTCACTTATACATACATACAACCACACACACACTTAAAAATAACCTTTTAAAATGTATATGTATTAAAAATATCTCTCGCTATTTATAATACTTTGAGAAGATTTCCACAGAGTAAACCCTAAGAGCCAACATAAGAAAAAATTGGTTGACCCTTTTGCCACTCCAAAGTCACAGCCAAAGAAGACCACAGAAAAACTATAATTTTTTAAATAAATTCTTTTAATCTTATATTTTTCTCTCTTGATTTTTATTTCATTCAAAATTATTTTATTTAAATTTGAATTTGTTTTATTTCTCCCCAATAATCTTAATATGTATCAAAAATCAATGTCCAAAATTCAAAAGAAATAAACTTCAGATATAATTTCTCCTTCTCCTCTATTCCGAGTCCCCAGTATCCATCCCTAAAAGTAATGAACAGTGCTATCAAATGTGTATGCATTCTTCCAGAAGGTTCCCTAGGTCTGACTCTGCCCCTTCTACACTAAGACACAGAAAATTTAATCTTAATGTGTTAAAGAATAATTTAAGGTATAATCATGACTTTATACAAATGTATTAATAGGATGATAATGTGACAAAATTTTAATGTAACTCATTAAATAGTGATGGAACCAGTAATGTTATTAGAATTGGTTGAAATGGGAATTTGAGCAATCACATACATATCTAGACAGAAAAAAAAATGCCAAAATGAATTCATAAATATATGCAAAATGGACCTGTCACAGGGCAAAAATCAGTTATATCCCATCTCACCTAATTTGCATTTCCATAATCAATAATCCTTCTCAAGAGCATCAGATTTCTTCAAGTTACAGATCTGCAAGTTAGCTGAAGAACATGAAGGCAGAGATGATTAGGTGAGGTATGTTTAGAAGAAATTCTCCATCACCTGTCTGCTTTTGCCCCTCTAATTATTCCTAAAAGTTACTCCTTGGAATCTACACACACACACACACACACACACACACACACACACACACACACTCACCTTGCAATCCACCTATAATCTGAGATGTATGAGAGCTCAGAGATCTGACACAACAGAAAACAGAACCCATTCAGTGTCTTTTCTACTCTGGCCACTGCTGGTTGCTCAGTAGTTTTTTTGTGGTGCTATGAAGCAAGGGCCCTTATCGCTGCCTGGGGTGCAGGTCTCAAAGGGAATCCAGAGTCAGTGTGTACCAGACTTTTTTATCTGAGGGGGTTAAGGAAAAAACATACACACATACACTCTCTCTCTCTCTCTCTCTCTCTCTCTCTCTCTCTCTCTCTCTCTCTTTCTCTTTCTCTTGATGGTTTCCTTCTTTATTCTCTATTTTTCTATGTTCTTCCTCTGTTCTTTCTACTGTATACTTTTTTCTATAGCCTATATACCCCAACAAAGTTTTTCAAGCAATATAAGAATTACAATGTGGTTACATTCTATTTTACAATTGAATGATTATAATGAATACAAGTAAAAACATGTTTTTCATCTCCCTCACATGATTAAACATTTTATGTATTACAGGTGAAAAACAAATTATCCCAAGAACCCACATACATTCATACCCAAGCAACTTGTTATAGATTAACCATGTAGGCAAGCAAGATATTCTCCTCGGTCAGGTCTTTTTCTGATAGGCTGCATTTTGCAGTTACAAAGAAAGGGTCAATCACTTTATTACTTATCTTGAAAGGTAATCTTATAAGGAATCTTGAAGGAATCACAAACCTAAACTTTTATATATGCCAAAGAATCAGTCAGCTCTACTTTAAACTTTTAGGGTGCATACCCACTCATCAATAGTTTTCTATATCTGGAGATTGAGGGCAGAAATGGGTATAAGGAATTAATCATTACCTTTGGTCATCAACCAATCCTAGCAAGAAAGGCATATCAGTGGATCATAATTGGGCTGCTTTATTCTTGTTCCCTGACCTTAAAGAGTTCCTCACTCAACTATGTGCCTTTCTAAAACTTTAGATTATCTTCTTGGGTTTTTTGCCTCAAGGCTGTTTGATAAAAACATCTTAGCCTAACTTTAAGTTATTGTCAAAGCTTTGTTTCAGCTACTATGCACTCAGAAACCTGTGAACATATCATTAAGGTTAAAAGAATTTTAGCTAGCTACCAGGACTCGGTTATTTAATCATTAACCTAAGCCACAGTTTATACGGCTCCTCAATAGAAACTCATGTGTTCTAGCTGTGTGGCACTTTCTTGTTTATATTTTTAATCATCAAAACTCTATTTAAACTGACATTATTATTATCAATCAGACAGTATAGCTTAGAAAGGCATCATCTTCATAATAATCCACAGGTAAGAATGCCCATAGAACAGGATGTTTCCATGAGATAAACACACTATATTATAGGCAGTAGGGATCTCCCCATACTCATTCACACCATGCCAGATACCAGAGAAAGATGGCAACAGCAAACACGTAAAGGCACAGCGGAAGCAAAAGACATTCTGGGGTCTGTGGTCTTGGGGCCTTGCTAATCCAAGTTTCACCCATCAGGGAGTTGCCTCCTGGTGGGCTGACACCTTGAACTGCAATTGCCACCTGCTGCTCCTCTGACATGGCCACTGGCAGGCCCTCCATTGTTTCCCTGGTGATTTAGTTTGAGCACTTGAGATACAGATTTGAGAACAAGTAATTTGCTCAGAAGGTGCAAGGTCCACTGAAGGGGAAAGGAGTGTTAGACAGATTTAGAAAGAACAACAACGAAGGAACTGAGTAACCAAAGCTCAGTCTCACAGAGAAATTAGGGGGAACCAAATGTCCTATACAGAGCTATTCCATCTAAGGGACAAGAATGCTGGAGTATTTATACTTAGTTCTCTGGGGTCATGGGTAGAGGGTCAATTGCATAGCAGTCCTTTGGGACTTTTGAGAGAGATGTAGAACCAGGTGACTGGAAGTCCACAGAAACATAAGAAGGATCAAGGCCTGGAGATACCTACCCACCCCACCCCCACAACCCCCAAAGCATCAGTAGCACACCAGCTGAACAGGAGAGAACACTGACTGGTCCTGGGAGCTATGCAACAGCCTGAAGTCGGAGGCTCACCTCTGGGTCCCACTTCCTTCCTGTCTAAGGTATTGTGATGGCAGAGAACATGGGTCTTGTACCTATGAAACACACAGCTTCTCTCCTTTTCTGGTCCTGCATCTGTCTCCCTTGTATACCCTGACCTTTGACCTCCCTACTCCCAAAGATGTTTATTGTTCTCTTCAGTTCCCCATGAGGAGCTCACACCATGCAAAAACAGGCCCAAATAGGAAGCACATTTCCCAGCAAGCCACATTTCCCAGAAGCAGGGAATCTGAAGGCTCAACTGCTAACAACAGAGACAGAAAACAATGAAAACAAAATACAAGTCATGTTTCAAACAGACACTGTGCTGCAAGCTGCCACAGGGAATGGATGATGAGCAGGCAGCATCCTCAGTCTCCTGGGATCTGGTGCTTTCTGCAAAACAGTGCCCTCCTCTTGGATTTCTGGGATGGTTCACTGAGCAGTAGAATGAAAATTCAGGTCATCTGAGGACTGCTCAGTTCTCAGCACAGACACATAGGACACCTCCAATCCCCCCGAGCCCAGTGGGTGTTTTCTAAATTGTTCCACCATTAAGGAACCTATCTTTCCTCCAAAATCAAAGCTCTGAAGAAGATTTCTTTTTAACTCTAGAATGGGAAGTCAGAATTTAACATCCTGCCTTTTCTTCCATGTGTTCCATATTCTCATTATTTTAAAGTTATTCTATCTTCTAGAGTCTTGGTGGAAGCAGACATATTTGCCATTTATTTGAAAACGTAATAAGCAGCAGCACACACATAGAATCTTAGGAATCTGTACAACCATAGAGTACAGAAAGCATTTTAAATGAGGAGTTTGGGTTCAGAGAAGTTAAGAATGTCCTTAAGGCCACGGAGAAACAGCTGAAACAGGGGTTAAGACCTTCTCCCTCTGGCATTCCACTATTCCACTGTAGTATCTCCTTTATTAAATCCTAAATTAAATCTTGGAAGATACTGACAGTATTAACTAACACTAAAAATTTATGGGGAGGCCTGTAGAGACGCCTCAGTAGCCAAGAGTGTTTACTGCCCTTAGAGAGGACCTGAGTTCAGTTCCCAGAACCCCCAGCAGGCAGCTCACAGTCGCCTGTAACTCCAATCCACAGGATCCAACACCCTCTTCTGGCCTCCAGGGCATCTTCACTTACATGCACACCCTGACATACCGATACACATCTTTTTTTTAATCTCTTAAAATTTCTATGAGAAGATAAAAACAATAGATGTCTCCCTCATGGTTTTTTTTCTTTTGCAATTCCTATATATAGGAATGTTTGAGCTCTTTCAATTGTTTGACTAACAAAAAATAAATAAATTTGGGATCTGGAGAGATAGCTCAGTAGTTAAGAATTCTGGCTGATCTTCCAGATGACCTGGGTTTAATTCCCAGCACCCACGTGGTAGCTTACAACCATCTGTAACTCCAGTTCCAAGAGCTCCAGTACCCTCTTATAGCAATAGTCCTCTGGTGTCTCCGTGGTCACCAGACACACACATGGTACACAGACACACATGCAGACAAACATACACACACAGGGAGTGGGGAGAAAAAAAGGAAACAAGTTTTTTCAAACAAATTAAAAATAAGGGAAAATCATTTGATTTAATTAGCCAACATCAAAGCCAATTTTCCAGGCTCTAGGAACTGAATGCTACCAAGTAGTGCACACTTTAGTGACCTCAGCAAGAACAGGGTCTGGAGTGGTCTTCATCAGATAACACAACAGTTCTTCCAAAACACTACTTCATCATTTTCTTTTTATGGTCATGGGGGGCAGTAACGAGTGAAAAGAGCAGAGCTTCACCAACAGACAGACGTAACTTCTCACCCGAGGCTGCTGATGCCCAACAGGCATCCTGAACTAGCCCTTCATTCACTCAACACATAATAAGGAACACTTACCAAGTGGTGGACTCTATATACCACCCTATGACTAGAATTGGATACAAACACTGTCCACAAGGAAGGTTATTCAAAGAGGCAGACAACAGTCAAGCCAGCCCACAACCCCCACAATTTGAATTAAACATGATAAACATATGGCACAGAGGTGGTGAGGTGACCTTTGGTGACCCCTGCCTCCTGGCCTTCACAAGCATTAAGGGTGATCTGCACCCAATGACTTACTTCTTCTGAACGATACGACATGATAAAATGGCAGTGGGCCCACTGCCACCAGGGTTACATTAATAAGCTGACAACTTCCATATTGCTAGAAATGCTACACCTTGCTGTCTTTGACAAAGCACGCTGGCTGCCATGTTGGAAAGACTCATGTGGCAAGGAACTGAAGATAGCAGCCACCAGCCAAGGCAGCCAGCAAAAAAATGTCTTCAGTCCAATAAGGTGCACCTAACTAAGGTCGAGAAATAACAACGCAAGCTTTGAAGCAGACTGTTCCCCCATTAAACCTGAGCTGTCACCCCAGTTCTGTCCTAACATATTGATTAGAGGTGTAGTGGGTAGCCATTCCAGCCTTGATCTGAAAGTTCCAACCCCCATTGAGGCTTTGATAACTGTCATGCCTACAAGGCAGGGCCAAGAGAGGACCCTGAAGACCTGAGATCCAAATGTGCCGTCTCTCTTAGTTCCTGGACCCTGGACGCTGGAGGTAGACCCAGCAGAGTTCTCCAGAAAACACCGCCGGACTGCGCCACACTTTTCCCAGACTCTGTAAACTATCCCTTCACTTGTAAGTTACCCCACAAAATAAACCTCCCTTTTAACTACGTGGAGTGGCCTTAATAATTTCATCAATATAGAGGCTTGTGGGAGACTGAGAAATAGAGAACATAAGAAAACAAACTTCAGACTCCAGACCCACAGAAACTATGAATAAAGGTGTGGCAAGGTATTACACAGTAATTGTGGTGGTTTGAATAAAAATGGTCCCCATAGGCCCATAGGGAGTGGCACTATTAGGAGGTGTGGTCTTGTTAGAGCAGGTGTGGCCTTGTTGGAGGAAGTGTGTCACTGGGGGTGAGCTTTGAGGTCTTAGATGTTCAAGCTATGCCCACTATGGCATCCTCTCTTCCTGCTGCCTGCCAATCTGGATGTAGAACTCTCAACTCCTTCTCCAGCATCACGTCTTCCTGCACAGTGCCATGCTTCCCACCATGATGATAATGGACTAAGTCTCTGAAACTATAAGCCAGCCCCAACTAAATGTTTTCCTTTATAAGAGTTGCCACGGTAATGGTGTCTCTTCATAGCAATAGAAACCCTAACTGTGACAGGCAATATTTGTGCTTTCAACTTCCCATTCCTGATACCATGCTTTTCTCTTGCTGTCACACCACCCACTGTGATGAACTCTCATCTCTCTGGAACCATAAGCCCAAATAAACAGCTCATTTTGTAAGTCACTTTTGGTCATGGTTTTTTATCACAGCCAGAGAAAAGTAATGACTACAGCAATAAATAAGAGAAGGTTGCTATGAGAGAGCTCAGAAAGAAATAGCTTGAGATGAAGCAAGGGGGCTTGGCCTCTCTAAAAACTTGTGGAAGCAGACAGCTAGAGCAGGACACCTGGGGGTGTTAGGAGAGGGCTAGTCCAAGCTTTGGAACCCTGGGGTAGATTATAAGGAAAATGAAAATCCTCTCCAGAGCCATCCAAAGGTTATATTGGGAATCAAATCTGGGTCCTCTGGAAGGGCAGCAAGTGCTCTAAACTGCCAAGCCATCTTTACAACCACCATGCTGGAATTTTTAACTGGTTGCTGTGAGGTCATGTGATAGCCATCTCATATCCAGAAGACAGCATTTCACCACTCTCCTCCCTGTCCTCCAGCTCTCGGATTCTTTCCGCCGCCTCTTCCGTCATGTTCCCAGAGCTTTGCAGGGAGGGTGTTAATAGAGTTGCCCCATCTCCAGCTCAGCTCTCAGCATCACTTAACTCTCAGCACAACTCACTGCAATACAAAGCTTCTCTGACAAGGTAGGGAGTAGCACAAGTCTATGGATACAAAACATAAAATACTTAGAAGGCAGTTGGACAGCATTGCCCTTTAGGGAAACAAGATTAAGGTTTTTCCCTAGGGCTTTTGATTCCCCTGTCAATGAGCTCTGGCCAGGTTGACATTATCAGGCATGAATTCCCTCCTTGGAGCAGACCTCAAAACCAGGCAAGAGAGTAGCTGGTTATCCCCATAAACAGTCCCACAACCTTTGTGCCAGTAGGCACATCTTGCTTGGCAAATCAGCACTGCCGCATGCAGGGTCAAGTGTTGGGTTACACAAACAATGTCTTTAGTGTTCAGCAGCACAGTTCACATCACAGTGGAGGGAGAGTGTAGTGGGGTCTGGTCACATCATGAGGGACCAGGAAGCAGAGGAAGAGAGTAGAATCAGGGGCTGTCATAACCTTCAAAGGATGATCGCTGGTGACCTACTTCAAATTATTAGGGTCTATCTTTGACAGAAACCCTTAATAATGCCACTAGGTAAGGAAGAAGCACACAAAACTTGAGATTGAGAAACACTTCAGATTCTAAACCATAACATTAACCTACTCCCGAGATAAAGGCACCACGTCACTAATGAAGGCAGAGCCCTCATGATCTATCACTTCTCACTGGACTCCTACCTCCCAACACTTATACTGGAGATCGAAGTCTAGCCTTAGCTCCAGAAACTGAATTAATAATCTCTTCTCCTGTCACCTGAGCCTGCTTCTGTCATTACACTGTTTAGTCTGTTTAGACTGAATTAGAATTGTATTCACTATGGATTCCACCTCAGTCAGTTATTTGAAGAGCTTACTATGTGCCAAAGCTGTGGATTCAGTACTGTATGAGTCATATCCCGTGTCCTGGAGGGGGGCAGAGAATAAATAATTTGTTTGGAAAATACACTGTAGCCAAAACCCCAATTGATGTGTATCCCAGGTATTCTTAGTCTGAAAGGGTGGTGGTTGGGTCTTAGCCCCTTGGAAAATCTAAGAATGCTTCCTGAATGAAGCTGCAAGAGATGGGAGCCTTAAAAGATAGGGAGTGAGGGTAGATTGAATTTTGTCTCTCTCCAATTCCAGTATTGAAATCATAACAATGTGATGATATTTGGAAATGAAGTCACTGGAGATGAGTCAGAGGAAAGTGTGGGTGAGATTGGTGTCCCCCAAGAGATGCATTATAACGCCTGCTTTCTTTCTTCTCCCCACATCATTTGAGCATGCAGAATTAAGGTTACATCACTTATCACTTGAAGCACCTTCAAGTCTCAGAATTTGGGAAGCGGCAAGCAATAGATCATGAGTTATAGGATGACTAGGATACATAATTACTCCTTTTCACAAAAGGAAAAGAAGTAGTCACCTACAAGCAAGGAATAGGACCCTTACCTGAACCTAACTGTGCCAGCATCCCAACCTTAGACTTCTAAACACAAGAAATGTGAGAAATAAATGTCTATTTTTATGTCACTTGGTCTATGTTCTTTTGTTTTGAAAACCAGAGCAGAGATGTACAAAAAAAAAATGGATCTGGAATTTCTGGCGGGGGTAACAGAAAGGCACAGAAGCATCAATCAGCACAGAAAATGATACAGGGAGCTTTCAGAACTGTATGTAGCAAATGCATGTTTAGACAAGCAAGAGATGCCTCACATGATGATGCTAGTTCACAGCAGCCTCTATCAGAGGATTAAGTTTTAAGCAGCCATTTTCTACCATATGACCTTCCTTATAGATTATTGTTTCATGGTATCCATGTGACCCAAGATGGACCAATCAGACCCCCTTGGTGAATCCATAATTGGTATTAAAACCTAACTATAATTGTGGTCTATTTTCTTGGACAGAGAGGAAACTATATAAACTACTAGGTAGCCATACACAAAGGGAAGTAGGGGAAAGGTGCTTTGGGAATTGAAAGAACAGAGCAAACAGATCCAGCAGCAAGGTCATCAGAAAGAAGAGACAGAAGTCTAGCATTCATGGAGGTTCCTTACGCTATTGTTCTCTGACCCTTGAAATACTCTGTTCTAGTTTCCCTTCTGTTGTGGCCAACACCATAATTAAACCCAACTTAGCAGGGAAGGGTTTTGTTTAGCTTACAGGTTACAGTCCCATCATTGAGGAAAATCAGGGCAGGAACTTGAAAGAAAAGCCATGGAAGAACACTGTTTACTGGATTTCTTATAAACTCATGCTCAGCTAGCTGTCTTATATGTCCTAGGACCATCTTCCTAGAGAATGGTGCTGCCCACAGTAGGCAGAGCCCTTCTATATGAATTGACAATAAAGATGATCCCACAGACATACCCACAGGCCAATCTAATCTGGACAATCCATCAGCTGAGAGTGACAGATTCTCAAGTGACTCTAGGATGTGTCAAATTGACAGTTAAAGCTAAGACAAACCCCCAGAATCCTTTCAAGTAATTCCTTTTTTTTTTTTCTTTCTCTTTTAAAAGTTTGTTGGACCTGATTTTTGTCACTTGGTACAAAAATGCTTCTCCAAAGTTCTCTTCTCTTCTTGTGCTTTTTCTTCTAAGCTAATCTCCCTCCTTACACTTGAAAAGATGACTCATGTTCTCTCAAGTCCCAAATTTGTCGTCTTCTCTCATAGTGCAATGCTATCCTTCAAATTTTGATTTGAAATAGAGAAATATATTTCAAATTTCTCATGTCCACTATATTTCTTTGAGCCTCCCTGTTATTTATTAAGTGGCACAATGTTATTCATTAAGCGGCGCTGCTTACCATGCAAGAAAAGCCACGAGGTACAACAAAACCCACTATAAGAGTTTATTAAGGGGAGGGAATAAGAAAGATGTGCATAGACTATGGAATGACTGTGCAGGAAGAAAGGGGAAGGAATAGGTGGAACCCGCTTTAATAGGTTCTCTACACACATGCACATCTGGGTTTACGTAGCTACGTCACACATGTGCATAGATTACGTGATCACGCAGTGCACGGATTATGTAGGACGTAAGGCCCTGGGATGACTAAGCATCTTGCCAGTGCATGCGTGGTCATGTAGCAGGGGGAGTGGCTAGCCATTCTAACACTACCATGTCCACTAGATTTCTTTGAGTTTACCTTCTTTCCTAGGCAATTTTTTTTTCATTCAATTCTCCCCATCTCAATAAGTAAGTATATAACAATCACTCAAGGTAACAGCCTAGAATAATATTTGACTATTATTCATTTCCCTCATATCCCTCAGTCATTAATGAACCCCAGTAGCCCTATTTAGAAAGTGCATCTAAGATCTACCCATATCTGTTAGTTATCCTAGTTAGCTTCAACTATCCAATTGATACAACCTCAAGTTACCTAAGGAAGGAGTCTCAGTTGAAAGATTGCCTAGGTCAGATCAGTCTATGTCAGATCAGATCATGTCTATCAAGAATTTTCTTGATTGTTTATTGATGTAGGAAGACCCAGCTGTGGGGTGGGGGAGTGCAAAACAGCTTGACCACACAACTGTCATAACAGGCCTAGAGGTCCAGACACAGCTTCTGTGACAGGTTAACTGGCAGGTAACACCTAGATCCAGAAGAAGCCATGAGCTGACCCCACCCAGGGAGGGCCCACATCTAAGGGGAAATACCTGACATTCCAAACATTTCCAGCAACCCTAGACAATGTCAGCCAATCAGAGTCCTGAACCCTGAAAATCACCTCATCCCAACTTCTGCATTGATAAAAACCCCACCCTGCCTGGGCTCAAGGCTCTCTGCTCTCACCGATGCATCGGACAGACAGAGTCCAAGCTCTGAGCTTGAAAACAAAGGCTCTTTGCTTTTACACATGGAGTTCAGTCTCTATGGTGGTCTTTTGGGGGTCTCCATGACCTGGGCATAACACCAGCCACTGTGGGTAGTGCCAGCCCTAGCAGGTGGTCCTGAGACTGAGTCAGCCAGGAGCATTCCTCTGTGATTCCTGCCTTCAAGTTCCTACCCTGACTTCCCTCAAGGATGAACTGTGACCTGGAAGTGTAAGATGGAATAAACTCTTTCTTCCCCCAAGTTTATTTTGATTATAGCAACAGAATAGAAACTAGAACACCTGTTTGCTTCACAGCTCAAGTCCAAGCTACCACTTGGACTTCCTTAAAGTCCCATTTCAGTCACTAAACTATTCCTCCTCCTGCAGTTCTTACTGACCTCACTCAACCAATGTATAAATACAGTCCTCAGTGCTTCTAAAATAGGATCTTTAGAAGGTAAATAATGTTGTATAACCTACTGACCTAAATTCTGGTAATGACTACCATTACAGGGAAGAACTAATTGCCTTAGCCTAGAAGTTCTTACTTGATCTGACCACTGTCTATGATAGACCCCAGACCCAGGGTACTATCTTCTCAAGTGGGCGCCCCAAGAACCCAGACTCCGGTCCAGTTGATGCAACAGCAAGAGGTTTTTATTAAAGCGGCTGTACAGTCGGGCAAACTCAGCTCAAAGAGCATGAGTCGCATCGCCCCATAGTCACATAGGTACTTTTAAAGGAAAAACCCACAAAAGCCATAAGATTACAATTCCCATACAATCACAGAGTGATCACAGAGTGGGTACAGTGGGTACAGTTTATGTCAGCATGTACATTCTTCCCGAAACCTCAAGGGGGGGAAGAATTGGCACATTCTTCCTGAAACCTCAAGGGGGGTATCAGGGCAGGAGTGGAGTTTACACAAAGGTCACAGTGGTCTGTGGGGGTATTGTGTTCCCCAAAATATTGTGTATGCTAATAAACTTATCTGGGGTCAGAGAACAGGACAGCCACAATATTAAACAGAGGTTAGGCAGTGGTAGCATACGCCTTTAATCCTAGCATCCAGAGACAGAAATCCCTCTGGATCTCTGTGAGTTCAAGGCCACATTGGAAACGGCCAGGCACGGTGATACACACCTTTAATCCCAGAAAGCCACACCTTTAATCCCAGGGAGTGGTGGTAGAAAGCAGAAAGGTATATAAGGCGTGAGGACCAGAAACTAGAGGCATTTGCCCTGGAGAGGCATTTAGCCTGGAGAAGCCTTTGGCCTGGAGAAGCATGTGGCTGGTTAAGCTTTCAGGCTTCTAGC
>CABHPR010150460.1:0-11897 GCA_902168415.1 Peromyscus melanophrys | reverse complement strand
GTCAGCATGTACATTCTTCCCGAAACCTCAAGGGGGGGAAGAATTGGCACATTCTTCCTGAAACCTCAAGGGGGGTATCAGGGCAGGAGTGGAGTTTACACAAAGGTCACAGTGGTCTGTGGGGGTATTGTGTTCCCCAAAATATTGTGTATGCTAATAAACTTATCTGGGGTCAGAGAACAGGACAGCCACAATATTAAACAGAGGTTAGGCAGTGGTAGCATACGCCTTTAATCCTAGCATCCAGAGACAGAAATCCCTCTGGATCTCTGTGAGTTCAAGGCCACATTGGAAACGGCCAGGCACGGTGATACACACCTTTAATCCCAGAAAGCCACACCTTTAATCCCAGGGAGTGGTGGTAGAAAGCAGAAAGGTATATAAGGCGTGAGGACCAGAAACTAGAGGCATTTGCCCTGGAGAGGCATTTAGCCTGGAGAAGCCTTTGGCCTGGAGAAGCATGTGGCTGGTTAAGCTTTCAGGCTTCTAGCAGCAGTTCAGCTGAGACCCATTCTGGATGAGGGCTCGGGGCATCCAGTCTGAGGAAACAAGACCAGCTGAGGATTCAGCGAGGTGAGATAGCTGTAGCTTATTCTGTCTCTCTGACCTTCCAGTGTTCACCCCAATACCTGACTCCGGGTTTGATTTTATTAATAAGAACGTTTTAAGACTCATGCTACAGTGGTCCTTCCTGGAACACTTGCAACTATCCCAGTCACAGTTGAGCACATCTCTTAACAGAAATCTCTTTACATTGTTATATTGTTGCAGGGGTGGTTGAATAATGATTGAGTCAGCTTGCCCTGGGAACTAGTTTTATTTTTTAGTTCCTTATTTCCTGGGGCTTGGGGGTGTAAGCCTGAAGGGTTAGGGTCTTTCACCTACCTATCTGACCTTTCTCATATTTTTCTCCCCTTTGATTATTAAGCTTTAGAAACTTATTTCAGTTGCTTTACATTTTTCTCTCCTTTTACTCTATCTAAATACTTCCCATCTCAAGCCCTTTCCACCTGATGTTGCCATGCACCCTCTGCCTCCAACCTCTCACACTGTTCATAAGTAAGTTCAAATGTGACCTTCTCAGGGAGAATACATTGCTCTCATCTGTAAAGAAGGATCGTCAAGATTGACAACCCCATTTTTCTCTTTTTTTTCCCAAGCACTTGTTATAATCTGAAAAGATCTAGAAGATGTTATTGTGTATCGATTTGTTATCAAAATTCTTCTGAAAAAGTAAATAAGGACCGAGAAGGCAGATACCTCATGCTGTCTGCTGGGATGGTCAGGAGCTCCAGTCAAGTGCAATGTGAGGCTCCAGCAGCTGCTCAGTAAACATCTGTTGAGTGAATGGATGAAACAAGGCCAATACTAAAGAGCTTTGAACAGGAAAGTGACGAGAAATGTCCACACCCTTGACAACCCTGTGGAGGAGAGATTTAAGAGAAGAAACCCAGTCCATGTTTTCTTTAGCTCAGCACCACCAACGTCTGGGATGGAACACTCTGTTCTCCCTTTGTATAATAATGACATTCCCAAGCAATACTATCACATTTTTTAAAAAAAGTCACTTACTTTGTGGCTAGGAAGACGGCGCAGGGATTAAGAGCACATGCTGCTTTTCTAGAGAACCATTTCCTAGCACCCACATCGGTTAACTGGCAACCTCCTGGGATTCCAGCTCCAGGTGACCCGGCACCCTCTGGCTTTCATGGGCACCTGCATTCATATGCTGCACTGCAACCCATTTAGGTACACAAATATAGATACAATATTTTTAAATGAATAAATAAATTTTTAAAGAAAATACTTGCCTTGGTATCTTGGATTGTGAAATAAAGAGGGAAACATTTACAATAGCAAAAAAAACCCCTATTTTCTAGTGTTAATTTTAATAATAAAGATAAAATTTTAGTTGAATATGCAGTGTACTATGTAGCTAAAGTTTTTCTGCCTGGCCCACAATCAGGACAAATCTCTTTCACCTGCCAGTCCCACAGCCACTCAGACCCAACCAAGTAAACACAGAGACTTACATTGCTTACAAACTATATGGCCGTGGCAGGCTTCTTGCTAACTGTTCTTATATCTTAAATTAATCCATTTCCATAAATCTATACCTTGCCACGTGGCTCATGGCTTACCAGCATCTTCACATGCTGCTAGTTATGGCGGCGGCTGGCAGTGACTCCCTCCGCCTTCCTGTTCTTTTAATTCTCTCTGTTAGTCCCGCCTATACTTCCTGCCTAGCCACTGGCCAATCAGTGTTTTATTTATTGACCAATCAGAGCAATTTCACATACAGACCATCCCACAGCAGTACTAAGGCAAATTAATAAACTAATCAAAATCAACAAAAATAGATCTAACCTTTGCCAGAATTCACCGTGTTGTTCATAAGCACTCTTGCTTCATGGAGTTTGAGTTTGAAGAGCCTTTAGAGGAGAATCAGTTCTGGTGTGTCAAAGAACGGATGTGGAAATAGGCCTAGAAAAATTGTATACTCAGAGTAAGCACTATAACCCAACCTTCTGCCATCCTCTCATGGGCACCATCCTCTCATGGGCATCATCTCTCATGGGCACCGTCCACTCTGCTTCCCTGTGCTGGTGAGATGATACACAAAGCAAAGTTGGCAAGATAGTACCTAAAGCAACTTGCCTTAAAGCTAACAAAAGGCCATTGATCTGTCTTGAGTCTAAAATTTCATTCTACTTATTAAAAGAGATTTTTTTTCTTAATCCCAACAAAATAGGATATCTCCCCAAACACAAAAACAAAAGCCAAACCTCACTTTCACACTGACAGAGCCCAGTTTGAGCTCTTTTATAGTCCACAACCAGATGTGCATTTTAAAAAAAAATCTGTTCCAATCAGGATGCAAAGCAAACTACATAAAAGGGAACTCTTACCCCAAATCCATCCCAAAATGAGTAAAGAAATAATCAGGAGAGCCGTAAACCTGAAGTTGGAGGCGCAGACAGGTAATTAGATGGATAACACACCAAGAACTATAGTAGATAGCAGTAGACACGGGTGCTTGATGGAGACAGGCAGATGGAACAGGTGTTAAGGCATTGGCTCCATGTGTTTCCATCAGGCAGGGCAGCTTTGGGGAGGGGCTGGTGACTCCAGGGCTTCTGCCACAGATGTGCTCACTCCCCAGACACCTATTTCAGTATCGTTTTCTGCTCTTCCAAATTCACATTCAAGAGCTCCATTCCTTCCTGTTACTGCTTAAAAGCTTCAAGCTCTTGTTTCAATACAAAGGTGCCTTGTTTTCCGCTCCATCCATTCATGGAAATTATCAACACTAAAGCTGCCTTTGGTAACTCTTCCAAAAATGCTTTTGTGAATTCTCACCACTCTGGCGTTCAGTTTAGAACTTGAAGATGATTCCTCTCTTCCAGTTTTGTTTTCATTGGATTGGCCAGGGTACACTTCGAATCATTCATTATGTACCCTGTAGAAAATGTTCTTGATTCCTAATGCACCTAACACATAGCTGTGAACACAAATCAGGAAATAGAGAGCAAATATAAGACTCCGCTATTGTGTGATATTTTGTTTTTGTTCTGATAAATAAAACTTACCTGGAGATCAGAGGGCAGAGCTAGCCACTAGTTAACCATAGAGGTCTGGAGGTCTGTACAGAGAGGAAACAGGAAGTGACTATGTGGGGCAGAGACAGGAAGTGATAAGGCAGGGCAGAGACAAAATCTCTGGTCCCTTTTGGTTGGAGGATCTGGAAAGGTAGGAAATGACTGTGGCTGCTCCCTTGTTTTTCTGATCTGTCAGGTTTTTACCCCAATATCTGGATCCTGGTTTTTATTGATAAAATTAATTAGATTTATGTTCACTATGCTTAAAATCCTAATCTCACAGATAAATCTTAATATCAATGTCCTCAAGTTAGGAATGCTAATAGTAGCAATGTTATTATCATTGACACAGAATCAAAAGAACTCTGTCCTGTTTTGACTACGTGTTGGTGACTATCCATTCTTTCATTCAATCAACATTTATTGAATACTCATTGTCTGCCAAAGTTTTTGTTTAGTGCTGAAGATCCCAACATAATTCACAGTCCCTTTTCCAGCTGTCTCCACATTCCATCATCTAGTGCAAGGATTGATGCAGTGAATAAACTGACCTTCCACGTGTCTGGTTTTTGGTAATTGTGCATGGCTGTAATCTCCTCCCCTTGGATGTAGAGAGAGTGTGTGACTTGCTTCCAATCAACATAGCATAGCTTCAAAGAAGATGGGTATCTCTCTGTGATTAGGTTACATGTGTCATACTCCTCATTGTTTGACGAAGTAAGATACTATTTTGGGGAAACCCGTATGGTAAGGAAAGTGGCCACTATCTATCAGGCAACAAAGAGTGGGGACCTTCAGTTACACAGCCATAAGAAGAGCCAGCAATTGAATGGAGTTTAAAAGTAGGACCTTTCCCAATCCAAGCCTCAGCCAAAAGCACAGCATGACTAATACCTGGACCACAGCTGTTTAAGTCTCTGCACAGAGATCTCAGCTATGCTACAGAAATGAATGTCACTTAGTAAAAGTAGTGAATCATTATCAGCATCATGAATATTACAAATGGATGCTGATCAATGAGATTTACAGTGTCAAGAAGACATGAGTTGGTTTCAATATTTTAGAGCCAGTCTCCAACTAGATCCACATCCTAGGACTACTATGGCAAGTACCATCAATGGTTACTTTGGGTAGTTTAAAAAGAGGAACTTTCTCATAGTTTTGGCAGCTCTAGGTCTGAAATCAGGCTGTCAGCACAACCATGCTCCAGCAGAAGGCCTTGGAAAATGCTCTCCCTGACTTTCTAGTGCCATGTAGCTCCTAGGGAGTCTTCTCTGCTCTAGGTATTGTGTTTGAGTAGCTCCAATTTCTCCTCTGTCTTCCTGAGCTGCTTCCTGGTGCTGCGTGTTCCTTGTGTTGTCTTTTTATAAGACCATTGGGGGTTGGAGAGATGGCTCAGCTGTTAAAGGCTAGGCTCACAACCAAAAATATAAGACCATTGGATTTACGATTAATCCTCACCCATATCATCTTACCTAGTTACATCTGCAACCTCTTCCCAAGTAAAGTTGAATTCTGAGATTCACAGTAGACCAGAATTTGGTAGAGACACTATTTGATGCATGATAACAGCCATGCTTGAAGACTGTTGTAGTACTTTCTTGTCAGACTTTCTTTGGGACCGCCAACATGAAGACATTATTAATTATGAAACCTTAGCCTTAGCTTAGGCTCATTCCCAACTAGCACTTATAACTTAAATTAATCCATTTATCTTAATCTGCTTTCTGCCACATGCTGTTACCTCTCCTCCATAATGTATGTACGACTTGCTCCACATCTCTCTGGTGAAATCCCCCACACCAAATTCTAACTCAAATTTCTATCTCTGCCCAGAAGTCCTGCCTAACCTCTCCTGCCTAGTTATTTGCCCTTCAGCTTTTTATTAAACCAATCACAATGACACATCTTCACACAGTGTACAAATATCCTGCGACAGAAGACAATATAAAACTCAAGAAAAGAAAAGAAATAAAATAAAAACCTCTAATTGTAGAAATGGAGAGTGACATTTGACTCCTACCAGCAATTGGGTCAGTGAGTTTCTTATTGTCTGATAATTACTAGAGAACAATGAAATTATACCTCTGGAGCAGTGTCACATCAGCCTCACAAACCTATCATTTAAATGAAGATTGTGTCACTGAAAAGGTCCAAAAGGTGGGCGTTCCTGGTGCCTTCAGGACATTTGAACCCTCTGCTTGCTGGATAATACATGCTTAGTCAACACAGGCTTGGATGTATATGAAAATTCTGTCTGAGTCTTGCTTTCATTGCTAATGAAAGGGGAGAGTTATCATTTTCACATACTCTGACATTATTGACCAAAAGACACCAAAGAACTGGACATGATCTCACGGATGAAAGTTGTCTACAATACCCTTCACACTTAATTTCCACCCTTCTTCTCTTTCACTCTTGCCTTTCTGAACCAAATTCTATAATCTCTCATCTGTACTTTGCTATTTCCATCTACTAAACCCAAAACGGAAATTCAGTTTCAGCCCCCATCAAACCAATAAATGTCTTTCTCAAGGTCACCTATGTTTGTGAATTGACAAAGTGAATGGATTTGGTGGTTAATATTCACTGTCAATCTGACTGAATTTAAAATCACCATGGAAACACTCCTTTCCCATCTCCCCTCTTCTAACTGTGATGTAATGGTATAAGCTGCCTCATACTTCTACCATGCCTTCTCCTGCAGATAAACTGTACCGTCAAGCTGAAGTCAAAACAAGCACTTCCCTGCTTAAGTTCCTTTTGTCAAGTTATAAGACAATGTAGATGGATTTTTCTTTGAGCCATCAGCTCACCAAAAAATGACACAGAAACTTGTTATTAATTATGAAAGCTCAGTCTATAGCTTAGGCTTATTTCTAACTAGCTCTTATAACTTAAATTAACCCATTTCTATTTTATCTATGTGCTGCCTCAGGCTTATACCATTTACCTCTCTTCCTGCATGTCTTGCTTCCTCTGTATCCAGCTGATGACTCCTCCTTTCTTCTTCCCTGAGCTCTCTCTAACCTCTTCCTGCCTAGCTATTGGCCATGTAGCTCTTTACTAAACCAATCAGAAGGCACCTTGGCAATGACACATCTTCACAGTGTACAAAAAGATTATTCTACAACAGACAAGAAACTAATAAGGTGCTTTCCAGCTCTTCTTTTGGCAGTAATATAGAACTCAAGCAAGCACTCATTTCTTCTTGCAATCCTGTCTTCCCTTGGCTTCTTTGACATGCCTATCCCCCAAAACTCTACCTCCCAGAACATTGCTCTTTGGTCTCCTGGCAGCTCTTCTCCCTTTGTCATCTTCCCTTTGAGTATTTCTTAAAGCAGTATTCTAAACCTGCTCCTGTCTTTATCTTCTCCACCCCCCAGCTAATCTAATTTCTTCTGTGTGGTAATATTGTATTTGTGATGAAATGTGATATTTTATTTGTATGTTAATAAATAAAGTTGCCTGGAGATCAGAGGTCAAATAGCCATTAAGCAGAAGTCCCGCGGTGGTAGCACACGCCCTTAATCCGATCACATGACAGGCAGAGTCTCTGTGTGGTCATGGACACAGCCAAGCATAGTGACATGAGCCTTTAATCTCAGTACCTACCATAGAGACCTGGAGGTCTGTATAGACAGGCAATGATGAGGAAGTTATGGGGCTGGGCTTAGAGCCACTGAGAAGGCAGAACAGGAAGGCAATAAAAACACAAGTCAGGCAGGAAGAAATGTTCTCTCTGGGGAAGCTACAGCTGGTGGTAAGCTAAAGCTAGTCGTGGCTATTGCTCTGATCTCTTTGGCTATTTCCTCTGTATTTGGCTCTGTGTTTCTTATTTACTAAGACTGTTTAGAATTTCATCTACACTTCTGTAATAATTCCATCCATTCTACACTAATGACTACAAAACCATTTTTCTAGTGTCTATTGGATGTCTGCCTGGATAACCCATGTGTATTAGTTGCCTTTCTTGCTTGTGTTCTGATGTATAGGTTGGGCAGAAGTATTCATTCATGAAGGGAATGCACAGCGGTATGAGTAAGTGGTTGGCTGGTCACATTACATCCAAAAGCAAGAATCAGAGAGTGAACAGGAAATGGGGTCCAGATGATAAAATTTCAGGGCCCACAGCCAGTGGTCTGCTTCCTCCAGCAAGGCTTCACCTTCTATAGGTTCTACAACCTTCCCCAACAGCAAAACTATCTGGGGACCAAGTGTTCAAACACATAAGCCTACAGAGACACATCACATCCAAACCACAACACAATAGGAAGGTCAAACCAGCTTGCTTTAGTTGTTTTGATTTCTTCCTGTTAGTAACTGTTCTTTCCCTCTGGTTTACCTCACGTAATGAAGGGCCATCTGCACTGTCAACCAAAGCAGAAACCTGACCACTTCTCTCCTACTCATGTCCCATGATCACTAAATCCTCAAATTCAACTTTAGCTTCTATCCCACTTAAAAGGCCATAGTGTTGACACCAGTTCCCCGTCTGTGCTTCTGCAGGAATCCATCCTCCAGTTTCAGTCCTTAGCATTCTCCAGTCTGCCCTCTGATCACCACTAACAACCTCACACAGTAATAGGCCACTCCACTCACTCACTTAAAGGACCTACCACCCTTCCTGAAAGCAGGATTTCTCAACCTCAGCACTACTAATTGTTGAAACGAGAACATTCTTTACTATGCTAGTTGTCCTTATCCTGTAAGACATTTAGCCCATATCCCTGTCCTCTTCCCATAAGCAGTCAGTAGCATCCTCTGAATTTGAAGAGAGGAATGTTCCAAGTGTCCTTCATGGAGTCTGCCAGATCATTTTCTCTTAAGAACTTCTCACCTGGAGAATGAAGTCAAAACACTGATGGAGCAAATGGCGCCTCATCAGTCGGTTCCTGGCTATGAGCCATCCCCTCTCTTCACTGTCATTGTGATGTCCCTGTAGCCCTACAAAAGCCTCTAGTACTACACTCCATATATTGCATCATAACTAATTCTGCTTTTCCCATGAACCCTAAGCTCCTCAGGTGTGAAGGACCTCTACAGAGTCAGTCCTCTGTGTCACCACATTCTATGTCAGCAGATTCAAGAAACTGAAGATCGGAATTAACTAAGAAGTAACCGCATGTCTCCTGAACATGTACAGACCCTTTTCTGGTCTTTATTCTTTGAACAACATAGCAATGGCCTACAGTGTATCTGATTCTATAAGTAACTCAGACATTATTTAAAGTGCATGAGAGAATGTGCAGATACTGTGTCATTTAATATAAGGGACTTCAGCATCTGTAGACAGCTTGGAAACAGAAATAACTCTGGCCTTTGCACTGACCATTGCCCCAGCACAGTCCCATATTCTCCTCTTCAACTTTTGAGTATTTGAGCAAGAATATTCTTGAGTTACTCTAATTTATGGCACACACTTTGATTTCCTAGTTAAAGTGTTAGATCTTTCAAAACTAGATCTTTGTTTCACACTCTGAATACAGAGTTCCAGTGATGTAATTTGAGAAACACGCTGACTCTCTATAATAAAACTTCTTTCATAGAATATGAACCTTAGAAGAATGACCGTTGAGTACATGGATTCCCAAAGTAAAGTCTGGGTTTCCATCTCTTAGTGATATCCATAACCATGCACTTACTATTTCTAAGTTTAGGTTTTCCTAGTATGGCAAAATGAAGACATGTAATAGTACTTATTCCATTCTTCCAAAAGACATGCTTTTGAGCACCGAGGGTACAGGTGAGATCAAAACAGTAGAAGGTAGCAGGTTGGTGCACACCTATAATTCTAGCTCTAGAGAGGCTAAGGTGGGAGGATTGTGAATTCAAGGCCAGTTTGGATTGAGTAGCAAGTTTTGTGGTAGCCTGAGTTACAAAGCTAGACTGTGTGAGAAAGAAAAAAGAGAGGATGGGGAAGGGAAGTGAGAAGGAAGAGAGGGAGCAAGAGAGGGAGGAAGGGAGCTAGCTCACTGGAGAGAAATGGCTCAGCAGTTAAGAGCACTGGCTGCTCTCACAGAAGACACAGGTTTGGTCCCCAGCATCCACATAGCCTCTCACAATCATCTATAACTCCAGCTCCAGGTGATCTGATGCCTCTGATAGCCCTACATGCACACGCTGTACAGACATAAACGCGGCCAAAGCACTCATACACATGAAAAATAAAATAATTTTAAAATAACAGAGTCAGGCCATTCATCCCCTCACTTAGGATTATAAATATATAGACTAGACAAAAACCTAATTCCGGACGATATTCAGTGCTATGAAGAAAATCTACCAGGGCAGTGGCTGAGATAGCTAGAAAAGTTGAGTGTTTCTTGAGAACAAGCTCTACTACCATGGCATGGTGGTTCGTGCCTGTAATCTCAGCACTCAGGGTAAAGTGAAGGAAATGGGAAGCTCAAGATCTTCCTGGGTCACAGAGTGAAACTCTGCCTCAAATAAAGAGGAGAAAAGGGAGAGGGAGGGAGAAAAATGAGAAGAGGGAGGAAGAAAAGAGAGAAAAACATTGTCGAGAAAATAAAATTTCATCTTCCACAGGGATGCTGTGAAGTTAAAATGAGATCAAAGCATGTAAAATACCCAACAGTGAGAATTTTTATAAAGATTGCAAATACTCTGTGGATGTTTATTATTGCTATTAAAGGGAATATCCACTAGAGGGAAGTATCATTCATTGAGTCTCTACCTTTGTGACAGGGATTTGGCTCCTTACTGGACACCTAATTCCAGTTCAATCCTGCCAAAAGAAACAACCATGAAGAGCAGGTAGTATCAGTCCCATTCTTTAAGGCTCGGGGAGCTCAGGGAGCAACTGGCCCTGGGTCTCACAGTTCTTGTTTGAATCGAACTACGCTGACTGTCTCACATCAAACCCCTGCTTTCTCAGTTAAGTCCTGTTACTGCTCTCTTGATATTGACTTCCCTCAAAGCCAGAGAGAGATGCTGAAGTACCGGGCAGAGGAAGATCAATAAGTGGGAGGGGAAAGGAGAAAGATCCATACTGAGTTACAGGTCACAATTTGGAGTCAGAAGCACTGGTGAGCCATGGAATGAGCAAGCACCTGACATGAAAGGAAAATTCTTCAGAGCTGTTCTCAGGGATGGGCTGGCTTTCCACTCCATCCTGCAGCCACTGGCTGAGGATAGTCCCAGGAAATCAAAGATCCAAGCTCCACTTCATTGCCCTGAAACAGAACTGACAGAATCACTTCCCTGAGGTCCCCACAGGGCAGACGTAGAGAGAAATTTTTACCCTTTGAACCTGACAGAGATTTTATGTTTGGTAAACAATGTTCTGGTGTGTCCCACCTGACCTCCCAAAGACTCTGCCCAGATAAAGAGGCAAAGGGTCCTACAGGCATCTATTTCAAGACCTAGTTGTGTGGAGATGCAGCTAGAATTCAGTCAATGTTTCATCTTAAAGTCAGTAGAAACAGAGACCAGAAACTGACTGAAAATGGGAGGAAAATGGAGGCAAACTCCACTCTGGGGATAAGTTCACAATCTGCCTCAGAAACCAGCCCACACTGACTTTGGAGACACAAAGAGATGAAAAGTAAGTTCCCACATGGTCCATCCAGCTGTCCACTCAGCAACATCAACTGGGCGTTATTATGTGTTAAGGAAACGCGAGTCTCACTTTCAGCATTATTGTTCACACCATTAACTTACACAGGTATTTCATCCTAGAGTTAACACGATTTTATGATACTTACTGTAAAAAAAAAAAGTCACCCTCCATTTTTCAAATTATAAGAAACAACAGCTTATGGGCAAATATTTAGCAATTGTCAAGGAAGGAGAATGGAGAGGAAAGCTTAGTTTATATATAGCATTTGTTGCTTTCCGTGACACACACACACATGTGTCGTGGCCAGTTTTGAGCTCCCAAAGTGAAGTCACTAAACTAAAGACTTCAGAACAGCTGCTGAAGTCCAACTTGAAGCTCACTGGTCAACTTCCTCTGGCAGCTGGCAAGAGGTAAAACTCGGACCAAGTGAAGAAAGAAGCACGATGTAACAGGAAGTATTGAGTGAAAGTCAGGATCCTTTTGTTCTGGCCTGGAGCTGCTCAGATGCACTGTGAGATCTTAGGTTGGTCATTTTCCTCACCCTGAGCCAACTATCTCATGTGTAAAGGGAGGGGGTGGAGGGCAAGAGGCACCTGGTGTAATGTCACTTGCCACCAAGATCGACAACCTGAGTACCATCCCTTGAACACACATGGTGGAAGGAGAGAAGCAGCTCCTGTAAGATGTCCTCTAACCTCCACATACATGTACACACA